>CM052341.1:6573265-6704864 GCA_028455595.1 Lasioglossum vierecki | reverse complement strand
TAACACAAACAAGTTAACATTTAATTTTAAATATAATAGATATAATTTATAAAATTATTTCGTTTAAATCTCCATCTGAGATTAAACACGCCTTTACTTCTCAACACGTCGAACCAGAATAATTAAAAATCACATATTCACATAACATCGCATAATCACAAATCTGAAGTGCGAAATTTATAATCATAATAACAAATAGAATCTTCGCGTCGTTACAGCTACAGATCTTTATGCAAAATAAAAAATGTTTGCAATGATTGCCAGACACAGCAGCCATATAAAAATTTCGTTTTCATTTTAATTATCTAATTAAGGTGAAACTAATACACTGGTGTGTTTAAATCTTTTTAATAACTCCACTGTTTTAAATTGTACGTGCCCATTTTTGTCATAAACGCGTCAAATCCGCAGTCTAGTTATTATTCGTTGTGGTATTTTACGCGTTCTTGATGGACACGTTCATTTTAAGAATCGCAAACCCGTAGAATGTGCAGAATACTATTTTAGCATTACAGCAAATCGCACAGGAAAGCGACCGCGACGTTAATGGGAAAAAGTCGGGCACAGCAGGGCAGACAGGCGTCTTGAGTAATGATTTCATTGGACTTTACACCGCGCCGATGTAAATATTGTCCGACAGATACTGACTACGGGTCGACACGCTGAACGAGCAAAATATTTGCACGCTCTGTGGGAGACCCGAACAGGAACATACATATATCGGCTAATCTGGGAATGGCGCCCTTCCCGGACTGCCACTCCGTTTGAACAGTTGTCGTCGATTGATTTTCGAGAGAACCTGATCTGAAACCGATCGAATTAACAATTCTCAACAACGTGTTAACAATATACACATTAAGATTCACAAGCTAAGGAACATTGATAAAAACAATGTTTAGTTCACCTCAGGAGAAAATTGATTTAGAAAATTAATGTAGAAAATTTAAATCTGTCATCAATATTCTTAGTGTGTGTAAGGTACATGAATAAAAAATAAATTTAATTCTCCTATGGACAATTCTCAGGAGAAAATGATTTGCAACTATTCACGATAGCTATTTCCTTTATCTCGATAGACAACTTGTAAATAATTTAAATTTTGCAAATAACTATAACTTTTTCAACGTTTCGGTCTAGTTTAAGACCATTATCAAGAAAAGCTTCTTATATATAATTGCGTCTGTAGAACTGAAAACACTAAATTATATAGTTTAAGTTCACCTCCGTGTGAAAAAAGAAAAAGGAAAGAGAAAAGGAAAAGCCAAAGGTTCTATGGATGATAATAATGTTGGGAAATGTAGGAGTGGAAAATGAAGGGATTCGAGCAGGTTGCCGCCATCTGTTAGCGAAGGGATGAACACAGGGTCGCCAGCTCCGGTGAAAAATGCTCGGCAGCCGCGGGAACTGGTTTGAAACAGGTTCTCTGTGGCGCGGCGAGGCCGGAAGTGTCGCGGAACCGCTCAGGGACATTTTTCAGACGCGCAATTTGTCTTGAAACGACACGGAACCCGTCCCGGTGTGTCTTTCGTCGTCGAGCACGGTTTCTAATCCGACTGGCTCTCTCGCGCGTTCCCCTCGAACGGCCACTGGACGAACACGATCTACGAGCACGTTTCTCAGGATCCACCTTTAATTGCTCACCGATACCGATTTCTCTGTGGCTGTCCTATAACTCCCACTGAATTACGAGCCGCGCCGATAAAATTCGGAACGGCATAACCAACCCGCAACCGGTTATGAAAATGAACTTTTACAGGAAACCCGACGGAATTTCTGCGACTGACTGAGATTGTTACCCTTCCTCTCACAGTCATCAATTAAAATCACGAACGCAACATTATTCCCGAGAAAAAATTACTTGAAAGATTCGGATCCATTAAAGCCACACTTTTGATGACACTCCCGTTGTATTCGTACTCCCGAGGTATTTCTGCTACTTGTAAACGGTGACGGCGAAAATTGAAATGGAAGCGTGATCATCGAATAGAGGACGTGTTTACAATACCAGTGTAGAATCCAACTGCAGTCTACCGTGCCAAGAATTCTCGGCCACATTCATAACCATGAGTTCTACAACCATTCAAACACCTTCTACCATTTATTTCGCGCTCCAATCTTATGAACGATACTGTCTGCGCTGTATTCATGTGATGACAATCGTCCTTCCAGAGAATATTCGTCTTCGGGTGAAAAATCCTTTTCTGGAGATACATAAAACTGAAGAACAATTTTTAGAATGGAGCGACACGCCGAGGAAGAAGGGCAATCGGTATTCGATACATATTTTAAATATTTTCAATCAATTGCAATTGAAGTGTTTATTTACGAAGATACGCGAGGAGGAAAAAATCGGTTTCCGAGCATGGCGTAACCCGTTAATTCCGTGGGAGGGGAGAACGAATTTCTTCACATTCCTGTCCCGAAGAGGACGCGTTCCGAAAAAGATCGAGGAAGAAAGAGGGAGAAAGAGAGCCGGTTGATGATCGTTTCCGAGAGTCGAGTCGAGTCGGCAATTTCGCGGCTGGTTGCCAGCCGACGAACACGCGAGCGCTCGAAAATCTCCGGAGTTATTTAAACGGCTATAGATATTAGAATCCCACGCCGCGCCGCGCCGCGCCGCGAAAATTACAACCCCGTAAATAATCGGCGATCGCCGGTAACTCGATACTCCGTGCCAGAATTTCGGCGAGCACGCGAACCAAGCCGCGGAATCCCGTAAATATCGGGATCTATTTAAAAGAAATGAGCTGGTAAGGATGTTACAGAAGACGCCGCGCCGACCGAATTCTCCTCCTCGGACCTGATCTGATCACGAATCGCATTGTGCTCGCCTGTACCTAACACAAATACACAATACAACCTGAAACACATTTGTTTCAAACTTTTTTAAAAATTATTCTTCCTTAAAGTCGTATCGCGTTCAAAATATTAAAAAACTAACGAATTTCATTATCTATCATGCTGTCATAAAATAAATATACTATGCCATTAAAAAAAACACCGTTAACCATGTATCTTATTAAAAAAAAATTTGTTTACCATTACGATACAATACTTATCCAATTGATAATTCGATGATGTGTGCGTCTTGTTTGTAGCTTGAGAATGCAATTCAATGTTGCATAACAATTTTGCATCGGTCAAAGTGCAATATAAAATCGAACTTTCGTCCGAAATAAAGAAGAAGAAAATTGTCGTATGCACCTCAAAATATACGGATTATCGTTAACATGTGTTTTCAGTATGATTCAATGTAAATGCAAAAACAAATGTAGTTGAACGAAAATGAAATGAACTTATTTCGAGAACGAACGGCTAGAAAACGATTAGAAATCGGCTAGAAATGAGTCGACGTGAAAAAAACGAGAAGACAGTGGATGATTCACAGGGTAAGACAAAACAGCTGCAATTAGCCGACTCGTTTGTTCTGCTTTCGCTGGTTCGCGGCGTGATCTAATATCCGTTTTATCCCATCGCATCGGCCACGGAGAAACCGTTTCAATCCCGTGGCGAGATAGGATCGTGTACCGTCGTGCGTTGCATTGAATGGCTGCAATTGTGCAGCTGCAGTTCAGTAACGATTATTGGTGTAGGTACATGTATACCAATAATGTTAACGAGACACCTCGTAGATCGTTGTCCGCGCGTGATTTCCCTCTATTACGAGCCTCTTCCCCCGCTTCACCTCGATTTTCTGCACCGAGGAATTTTTTCAATTCGATACCACGACTCTATCGTTACGCTTTAATCTTGTTATGAAAGTTTGTAACACGAAATATTAGTTACAGATTGTTCCTTTTGCTGTGCGAGATCAGTATGCGTCCCATTGATTAAATGATCTTGTTTATTTTCTGAATCTGGTCCTTATCGTATTTATAATTGGATGACATTTTCACATCTGTTTTCAGAATACGATTCGTTTCCTTTTTTTCTAGATATGAGACTACTGAATTGGCTAACAATTTTGCATTGGCAAAAATAAGATATAATTTTACCCTGTCCGTGAACTAATGCAATCGTGGTCCACAGCTGTTGTGTAAAATATTTATAATTGGCTATTGGAAAAATATTTGACGCAGAGAAGCGGGAAAAGCTTGCGCAGACTTAGGCCACTTTGGTAATCTCGTATAGGTGTATATACGTGCGCAACAACGTTTTTACGTTCAGTTTGGAAAACGTGCTCGTGACATATGTCTAGCCCATGGAAAATTATTTGTCGTTTTTCGCCTCGGGTCGAGGCACGTCCGCCCCGCGGACGGTCACCCCTAATTATTCCCATGGCAGCCGATTGGTCGTTACTCTCAAATTAATTGGCGGGCCAATTGATCTGAATTAAGGCGCCGCCCAGTAGATTCAAATTAAGATCAATATCTCGGCATGTGAATTGGAATATGACCGCGAGTGCAGCCCGTTACCATAAATTTCTCGTGTCCAAACAATGGGAAGTCGGCCGTAATTTTGACCAGAACGCGGTGTTGTCCCGTCGATGATCGAACGCAGTCGTCCCGACTCCCGAGTTCCTCGAAACCTCTACAACCTAATTTTATTTGCGAGTGTTTATACGGTTTTTTCGTAATTTTATCTGTCGGTTTGTTATTTCGTAGATTAAATAGTGGATAGTTTTCATTTAATGATTTTTCCAGTGTTAACAAACATTGTATACATATAAGTAATTTTTATCTCGATCGAAATATTAAGATAATAGGAATTAATTTAGTAATGTTAATTAATTTAGTTGTTATGTGCTAAATTACATACTAAATTGTAATATACATTACAGTAATAATAAAATATAAAATACATGCTAAATTAATTCCTATTATTGTATACACATGTGCCCATAATTATGAAAGTGGTCTCAGTCACATGTTTCTTGTATCTAAATATTTAAAGGATTACATTTTCATTTAAAATTTTATTTGTCTTGACCAATGAAAATGTATTACGAATACGAAATCTTGTACGAAAATGTTGTTTTTAGCAATGAAATGGAAAATATCCAGCTGGAATGGATTAAGCAAAAGTGATCGAGGAATCTGGTACACTTTGGAGGTGTCGGATCGAAAATCTCGATAGGAAAAGATTACAGAAAATTGCGATTCCAATCGAGAAAGCCGACGGCCCGGCGTTGCGCAGGCTAAACAATTCCACGGGGTATTTGTCAGGTATTGACCTAGCACGAAATTGGGCTAGCCACTTCGGCTCTATATTTACTTTTGAATCGATAGTTCGCGAAGGAGTTCCACCATAAATTTGCCTCTGGCCAGCCGCGCTTGTATTAGCGGGCCGGCTCGTAATTAAACTTCTTTCTTCTGTTTGACTTCCGCCGTTACATGATCTTCGTTACCAGACGGCATTATTAAAACATGAAATAACTTTTATTCGAGCCCTGGGTACCAAGAGGTTCGCCTTTTCGCTCGGCTTACTCCGTGGCTCTCGCCGATCCGACAAAATGTAAATGAAAGATTCGCAAACCGATCTTGTTTTTTCCCGATCGAGGCGATTTTTACCCCAAGCCTAATTACCGTCTACCAGATGATATAATCTCGGTTTGAAGTTGAGCGAACAAACGAGCGCAAACGTGATCGCCAGTTTTTCGAACTTCAGTCGGAGGTACCGTTCATACACAGACAGCTTCGTAATCAATTTAAGAAGCATTTAACGTCCAATTAAATGGCTCCCAACACATATTTAACCCTTGTCAGACGGACAAGTCTTGTCAGGGTCGTCTACACTTGGGACTTGTTTCTGACCAGTTCTTTGCTTCTAGATTAGAAAGTGTCCATTCAAATTGCCAGACGTTGAATAGCAACCGATTGCAAACGACAGCAATATAGAGCCAAAATCAATGAAACAGAAAATAGAAGCATTAGATTAAGACTAATGTATTAATCTAATTATATCTAAATATCTAAATTATGTCTTTCTTTGAAGACGAAATAATATTCAATTATTTGGCAATCAATCTATCAGCGTTCCAGCAAATTTAGTTGTATACAATAGATACAATTGTCTGTTCCCATAAGTGACATCAGTTAAGAGACAAAATCAATGTCTATGCAACTCCCCTTTCTCGTAATCGATGCTAAACTTCGCTATTTCCAAACCCGCCAAAACGGCTGGTCAACCTACCGTGATCTTCCTTACCGATCAAAGATCAGCGTGCGAACAAGTAAAAATCCAGAGGTTTGCCAATCGAGACGAGAAAGCACGATTAAAAACAGTGATCTGTATGAAAGAAGCGCGTGCCTGCTCGCGAGCCCCTTCGCTATGCAACCGCTGGCGCAGCATGAAACCGGCGCGTGGCGGGTCTGCGTTGTTCAGGGGCCGTGGATGAATTCGCTGGCGTGATTTGCGTGGTCGGTCGCACAAGTAGTGGCTTTAAAACGAAAGTTCGTAGCGTATTTAAAATAAAATGGAAAGATGAAATTAGAATATTAATCCATAGATTTGTTCAATGACATATTCAACATTCTTCTCTATTACATTTTGCCATTGTTAGGTGAGTTATCATGTTATTCGATAAACCTGTGAACAAATATCTTAATTTAATCTTGGAATTTTCATTTGAAAACGCTACGAACTTTCGTTGTAACCTAACATTTATTCGAGTGTCGGTATCGCAACGAATAATCTACGCAACGGAGGTTTCCGCGGAAAAGAAAGTAAACAGAGAGACTGTGGTCCTTCGAACTGTTCCTCGTCTTCGATTACGTCACGAGTTTGGCGTCGTTAGCGGTGACGTCACCGTAGAACAGGTGACAGCGAGTATCGGGCCGGTGACGTCGAACGGGAACGGGCAACGAACTTCCGTTTCGCGCGTGCGCATTCGACGTTCGCTGTCGGACGTGAACACAACACACACGTCCAGCAACGTCCTCGCGATTCAGTTTTCTTTCGGGCCGATCTACGCATTCGGGCACTTGAATGCCAATCGACAAACGGAGGAACGACGAGTGAACTCGTCGCTCGACAACCGTCGCCGCGGGATAAAGGCCAACGAAAAGCCCTTTGGGATGCGCGCATGTTTCTCCCTTCAGATTCCAGAGTAACCTTACGGATCTGCGAGAGGCGGCCGATTTACCCAGCTCTAGAGGATTTAATAGACAGTGACAACACTTACGAGTGCCGCTGGACTGTCTGTCATTGTTTCCGGGATCCTTTTCGCCTGCGGACCGACCTCACTAGCGGTTAAACGCGCGGTAAAGGGAACACGTACTCACGACACCGTACTCGAAATCTCGGATACTGCCTCGGCCATCATGGACGGCACGGCCGTGTCGATCGCCGACTCGATTGCGCCGCAAACGCACCTGCCGCCATCGTACCGGCGACTTCGCCAACTCCTGCAGAAGTTTACGCGAACGCAATACCTACGAACAGTATCGACATCGGTAATTTCGATAATTTTATCTTATCAATGTAAGGCTGTTACAAACGTCTCCGACGAGATACTATCACCGATGAATCACCGACCTGACAGTCTTTAGCAACAATTTGCGTTCTCATCGACGAGAATCTCCTCAGTGACCTTCTGTACCGACGAAATGCCGTCGGTTGTCTTGTGTTTCTCACTCCAGTCAGAATATATCCTAGAGGGCGTAAGAGAACACTGAACAATTCGTGAGACACGTAGTCCCGTAAGGGTGGCAGTCTTTAACGATATCTTGTCGGTGGTATCTTTAGTTTGAACCCGTGACTGTCTAGTGAATGATCGATAAGTGACCATCGACTGACCAGGCCAGTCATTGAGTGACCATTGGCTGGTCAGTGACCAGCTAATGATCGCATCACCTTTAGTTTGCATCAGAACCTACATCATCTTTAGCCTGGATTAGAACCTAGAATATTTAATAGCTAAGAACATGTGTGGTTGTCCTCGGATTAAACATGGGGGAATGAATCTCAGACAGGGCCTTCCCCCACGTTCCGAGTTATTATTATAAATATATTTTTATTTGCGGCGCCAGGTTCGATCAAGTAAGACAATGAAAAAGAAAGGAAGGAGGTGTTTCGTCCTATTTATCGTTCCGAATTATTGTTTGGAAAAAAGAGAACCTAGAATATTTGCTAGTCTACGATTACAGTGACAGAGGAAGGCACCCTGAATAAGTCACTTAATTTGACATCACATTATTTTCCAAAGTATGATTTATTTAAAATTTACAGCAATCTGTTTAGTAACTACCCACTGGCAACGGTGAATTAAAAGTTTCACCGAGCAGTGCACTATCAACTTAATGATCACTCCATTCGTGGTACACTTAACATAACTAGCTTAATCTATCAATTTGTGTATACCTTGTACTTTCGA
This sequence comes from Lasioglossum vierecki, assembly GCA_028455595.1. Taxonomy (NCBI): domain Eukaryota; kingdom Metazoa; phylum Arthropoda; class Insecta; order Hymenoptera; family Halictidae; genus Lasioglossum; species Lasioglossum vierecki. The sequence continues at coordinate 6,696,550 of CM052341.1, read as the reverse complement.
ATCACGAGTGGTCGAGAACCATCGATTTTTCTTTGACGACGAAAGAATCGATCAGCCACGACCGAGAAAAGACAAAAAAGAAATGGTGCAGATACAACGATATCTATGTACAAAAATATTTACAGTTCTCTCTCTTAATCACGTTAACAGAATACAATACGGCAATCTTCAATGACAACGATCAATGTGAAACGCGTGACAGTAGAATCCATTTAACAAAGATTCTGCTTGTTAAGTTACAATAATTTATCAGGTCGTCCCACAAGTATACTTAGCTGTCCGATTATTTGTGTCAGCTTGAAGTTGTAGATTATTAATGAGTGAAATTTTAATTGTTGCGATCATGTTTTCGCAGTTTGTCAAAAATATGAAGTTTGCGTTACTTGCGGAACGAGCTGATATTATCAGAATAAATTATCTATGCATTGTATGTTATATTGACGCTACGCATAATTTAACAGCTATGAAAGACCAGGACAAATCGCATCCTCGTGACCGGTGCACACACGGCTTCCGGTCCGCTTCCGGACATTAGTTGATCATTTTCAACGAGCAAATTGCCAGTTGACTGTCCGGTGCTTCTCCAAAGGGCTTCGTGCCGTCGCTGGCGACGTATTTGTTCACTTGATAGGTCAGCATCGTTTCATACCCAAACACGTCGATTCCTAGTTGCTGCAACAGATAATAAAACCACTTTTCAACTCTCTCCATTCAACACAATAATCCTCATCCTTAACCACCATCTTTCCGATTTCAACAATCATTGTTCGATATTCATTCTAGAATTTCCTGAGAGATTTTCACAGTTTTCGTTTCGAGGGAAATTTTTCCGAATTAATTGCAAAGACAGAGCAGTTTCTCAGACAGCTTTCCACGTCGCGGCAATTTCCAAGTGGATTTCGAAGTTAGATTGCTCCGGCAACAACCCATGGCATTTTACTTAAGAAATTCGTGTTAGATCCTGCTGATTGGAAGGCTTTAAAGTGCCTGACATAACACTAACAATAAGCAAACCGATTAGAGTTGAGCGTCTTCGTGTTTGAGAACTGGTTGCGCGAAACGGCCGATCTAGCTTTTCTAATCAAGTTCTTACAACGGATTGGATTGTTTGAATTAGTCTTAACACTAGTTATAGCCATCATAAACATAAATTATCGTTATCGATTAATTTTTTTTATTAATCTTTACCGCGATGTCGGATAAATTCGGAAAATAGGGGAGGGATAATTACCTGCGTTAAAGGGCTAGTGTTGGTAGTAAAGATCCCAGCGTACTCCTTCCTTTTGGCTAATTCTAAACAGTATTCTTCCATCTCTCTCATCGCAATCACATTTTCCGCCGCGTTCAGATCACTACTGGTCGTCATCATGAAATTATGGATGATCTGACCCTTTCCTTTAGGTAATTTGTGTTCCCGTATCGGCGCCTCCAAATACTCCAGAAAATCGAATACTATCGTTAATTTCGAGTCGAGTATCACTTCCGGCTCATCCCAAAGATCGAAATTCAGTCCTACACCGATCGTTCTACCATCGGTGGATTTTACAACGAAACTGAGATTCTTCTCTACTAAGGGAACCCATAAACGTTCCATCATTATGCGGTAGTCGTCCCTCGAGATTTCTGTGATCAACCATTGCTCCAGGTCCGCTTTGCTGTAGAAACTTTCCGTGATGATCCTGCAAATGCGTTAGCTGTTGATCATGTTCTGCTGTGATTATACAAAATCATTGGGATTTTTACAAAAAACATGAAGTACCTTTATTTTTAAAAATAAAATTCATATTTCATAAGGTGATTGCCTGATTTGAAAAATGCGGACAACCAATGGTAGTAATTATAGGAAATCATTCGGATTTTTACTACCCGGTTATCGGTCACAAAAGAAAATTCTCCGAAATTAATAAAAATAACGTAATACTTAGTATTACTTTATTTTTAAAAATAAAATTGATGTTTCATATAATGATTGATTTAAAAAATGGAAGCAACAGCATGGTAAAGTACGTACTCGATGGCATCGTCTTTGTGGGTGTCGTTGAGCATTTCGTAGTAGTGTTCCTCGCTGAGATTCTTCTCTATCGTCTCGTCCCCCGTACTGGGTCGCATCCGGTCGATCGTTTCCGCGAGGCTTTTCGCTGTGATGAATTCCGTGATACCGATCTCGTAACCTTGATCCCGCAACTTCGTCACCGTGTAGATCGAGTTCAAGGAGTTGCCACCGAGCTCGTAGAAATTTGCATTAAGCGTCACGTTCGCACGCCCACCGCGGCCTATCACCGACGCCACCGTGGGGAACAGGACCTTGGCTTTCTCGAGGTCCTTCTCCGCTACACCGGTGTAGTCGCAGTTCAGATACTCGTCATTATCTGCGCATAACAAATATAAACAGTCCTCAAACATATTTGTTAATGTAAACTAGAATAGATAAGGAATCAAAAATATACATTTACAAAAAAAAAAAGAATATTCGCGATCTTTAAAAATCCGAGAAAATGACCTCGAGAAACAAACGACATTTATAAAGTATTCACATAGTGTTTACATTCCATTCAAAACATTTGTTATGTCATCGCTAGAGTGCAGATCTTTATGCAGAATATTTTTATTAAAATTCGCTTCATCCCTTAATAAATAGATTGTTTAGAATGAAAGTTTTATAGCAATTTTCTTCGACTTTTATAAACTTTCACTGTTTTATATTTCAATCAGCCAATTTCTTCATAAATGCAGAAAAATCCGCTTTCTGGTCATCGCAAATAAAAAAGATCTATAAGGTGGCTATAGTTACCATTGCATAGATTGGAGGATTCATACTGCTTCAACAAAGTCTGTCGATCAGTCTTGCCATTGGTCAGCAACGGGATATGATCGACGATGAAAATTTGCGGCAGCATGTAGACAGGTAACGTAGCTTGCAGAAAAGACTCGATCTTCTCGGCACAAGTGTTGGATCCATTTACAGTGGTGATGTACGCAATTAACGTCTGCAGCATTGAACCAAAAAAGCATTAATCTCAGCTCTGAATGTATAACTAAGCAGAACTTTGATCAGCATAAATATAAATATACCTGAGATAATTCTCCAGGTTTGTAACAAAGAACGACAACATTGTCGACGCCGGGAGCTCTGCAAACTGCTTTTTCCACTTCCGCGAGGTCCACCCGGTGTCCTCGGACCTTTATCTGCGAGTCTACGCGTCCTTCGTACACGACAACTCCTTTTGATATCCTGGCGTAGTCGCCTGTACGGTAGATCCTTGAGTATTCTAATCGAACAGCACAATAACAAAATTCTCATTACTCGAGAAATTGTTTTTAGTCCTTACAATCAATACATTTTTATTTTTATTAAATATTCGCAGTCTAATTAATTATTACTTAATTGTCGACAAAATGGTAATTAAAGTATACAAGCTTCCAGCTTGTTTTGATTGTTTTATTTTCATTAGATATAGCTATTATACGATAATATTTGAATGCAAAATTAAATATATACCTATAATATTTGAATAAAGAGTTGGAGAAAAGAGATTGAGAATTAGAAGCGAAATTAGCGAACAATTAACCAACACGAATTTTAAAATTTAGAAAATAGAAGAATAGTAATTAAAATTTTTTAAATATAAAAAGACTGAAAGCAAATTAACATTCCATACGACCTAATACGATTCGACACATAAGATGAATCGACAGATACACAACATAATGCGCGAGCCGTGAAATTTAGGTCAGAAAGATCAAGATAGTGGAAGAAAAGTACAGGATATGGCATAAGCAACATTGGCAGGATATTTATTCATTACGGAGGGAAGGAAACACGATAAGGATCGTTCGATCTCGATCCAGGAATTGCTCGAGGATGCAACGACATTTCAAGCACAGCGAAGAGTAGGATCGAAAGAAAAGGCGAAGCAGGATTAAAGTGGAGCTGATAACAGCAGCGATAAATCACGGTGGCGAAACAGCCAGTTCGACGAATATCGCAAGCATTTTCTTCTACGTTTGGAAACGATTTCGAGCGGTGACACATCGAACCGAGGGGAGAAAATAAAGGACAAGTTTCTTTATACGTCGACTGTAATGGAGCAATTGATTTATCAAACGACTCGTCCTTAACAGCGTTTCCATTAACACGTTACCTGTCATTCCTTTGTTTTTTCTGGTCATCCCTACTTTTACGAAAACAATACTTCAATTAATGTTACGATCACGCCTGGATATCTTTTCACGCAAACCTGAACTGTCTCGGATATTTACTTTTCGTTTTTTCATTATATAATTCATGCATTTTTACAAAAATTAATGTTCTTCGTTGCGTGACAAAGCAATTTTACTTTCGGATTTGGTTTTATAATGACAAACTCTATAAGTATCATTCAACAGTAATTGCTGAATAAATTTGCTGTTGTACAGTGTGATTGATCTTAATGTAAAAAATATTCTAAAATATAAAATGGTAGTTGCCGATGATAGTAGTACCTGGATCGACGGCATGAGGGTTCTCCAGGAACTTGCGGGAGTCATTGTCGCGAAGATATCCCGCAGCGAGGTTTCTTCCAGCCACTATTAGCTCACCAACTTCACCTTGCGGGAGCAGCCGCATTTCCTTATCCACGATATAGACGATGCAATTATCTAGCGGCTTCCCTGTGATTAAATGCATTCAGGATTAAACCAAGACCATTTCATAACGCTTCATTTATTCAAGCATCCTGCCACTCGTAACCATCCCATTCACTAAGATTGCACTTCTCCCTGGCTCGCAAAAATTAAACGAGAATATTCTTTTGAAAGAAAATCAAGGAACTGTTTCTCTTGTCCCAGAAAAAATTTTTCGACTAAAAGGGCTCTGTGTCTCTTGGAATTTAATTAAACAAAAAGGGAAGAATTGTCTCGCAGAAAATAAGAGGCGAAGTTGGAGAATAAATTTCCACCAGGTTGGAATTACCTATAGGAACTTTATCGAGCGATCGTAGGTGGTGCCGACTATCTAGAAGATGATAAGTGATGTCACCCATGATTTCTGTGCTCCCGTAGAAGTTTGCTAGGATCTTATCGCCATCACCGAACGTTGCGAAGAATTGATCGGCTAACGCGACCGGTAATGTTTCGCCGGAGCACACCCAAAGCTTCAACGAGCGCAGCACATTCTCCTTGTCCTGAAAAAGTGACATTGACCACATGATTCACAATTAGAATGTACAGGACGTTTCATTAGTACCGGCCGCTTCGATTTCTTCGATTTTTACGATCACCTTGAAAAATTGAAAGGGAACGATCTTGAAAAGTTGGATCAATTATCGTTCCAAACCGGAAGAATATTTCGTCATTCATTTTTTTCATCCTATGAATATTATTCAAACTATTTATTTCATTATTAAATTTATATCCAATAAATTACTAAACGTGTTTAATATTTTAATAAACTACTAAAAGTATTGTATGATAATTTGTACAAATGACGAAGATATTAACGCGGACAGAGTAAAGGAAACACTCTGTATAAACGCCACCAATAAATCTGTCCTTGTATAGAAACAGTTAATTAAAACAACGTTGAAATCTAGCTGGACATTGTTAGTTTACATTTCGCTTCCAATTAGAATATTGTATATAGTACATACACATTTATGTCTACGATAAAACGCTCTAATTAATCCTGTACACTTAACTTGCGATTAAAAACTAATAAAGGAACTATAAAATGTTGATCGTTCCGTTAACTTGTCCTTATCTTCCCGTAATGGATATTGAAGCTGTATTTTGCTCGACATTTATCGATGCACGTATTCACGACGAAATTTATTATCGAAATGTAAGGATAATATACTTACTCGTAAACTGAGGTACATGAGCATCGAGTGCAGCAACGAGGGCACCAGAACAAGTCGTTGTATCTGGAATAACGAAAGCTTATTAGTACACCTTGGATTTTATGCAATTAAGACACAAATAGATAGCACACGTTTATAATATTTAATTATTGTTTAACCTTGTGCTTGTCCAATACTTGAACGAATCTCTCCGGGTCCTTCGTCACATTCTTTGAGACAACAACGAGTGTGCGGCCTTGAAGAAGGGGACACCAGATCTCTGACAAGCTGTCAACGAAAGTCAAGGACGTCTTGAAGACGCAGTGGGTCTCGTCAGGTGCGTAAGGCAACTCTCGCCACTGCCATCGTAGTCGATTTAGCACTGTCGCGTGTGGCAGAAGCACTCCTGCAAATAGTCACCAGCAAACGATATTCCTCAATCTCTTTCTGATTCAAGAAAGACAAAAACCCTAACAATTTTTGTTGAGTTGATTCACTTCGTGTAAGAAATTAGAGGTTAATAGAAAAATTGGCGAACTTATCGCTTGTCTCGAATCGAAGTAACACTGCTTCTTGCGAAGACTATAAAAAGTTGCTATCTTGCATAAACATCAGTCGTCCCGACGCTTAAACCGCGGATGCTATGCATCTATGTCAAGAACGAATTGATAAAACCCTTTATTGAATTTGTATCTGCTGCTATTGATCGAGAAAATTTCAAATTTGCATAGGGCATCTTTATGCAAAAGACAAATTTTTTAAAGAGAATTTTTGAAGGAGAAATTAATTTTCTTTCCTGTTTTAAATTACTAACGTCTAATTCTGCCATACCTTTCGGCGTTCCCGTGCTACCAGATGTGTAAAGGACTATGGCAAGCTGTTCAGGACTCTCCTGAAGATCCAAATCATCCTTCGACTCGTGTAAAGCTCTCTCAGCCAGTTCCTCGTAGGTCATCATCATTGTTCCATCGTAGATAGATTGGTCCGCTGGAAAATTCGAATTGAAACGTACTGTTGACGACATTGTTTACGGCAGTATCAACGTTCACTTCCCGACCGTGATGATTCATCGCCGGTTCCGATTAAAGTATCTCGTATTTTCATGCGTTTAGATTTGTCAATTAACTGGGGCTAACGGGTCTCGTCAACGAGGCGGGATAAATGACCAGGAAGTTATTCCCGAGACAATCGATAGCTTGCGGACGTTCTAAGATTGACCTCAAATCGGTGCCATTTTTACGTTAACCAAGGACGACGATACCAGTCTCGGTCTAATCAAGATTCTAACGGATACCTGTAAAACCAATTATTTGTTGCTTGATCATAATAATAACGAGCTGCTCTACCGGTTCGAAAGGTGTTCTTGGAAATTGTGGGACCTTCACTGTGTTGCAACAAATTCAATCGATCACTAAAATGCGCCGTTTCCAAGCACTGTACATTTCTAAACAATTTTACTCATTTTTTTACGATTATTAACAGCGAAAATACAGTTCGCTATAAACATGACAATTCGAGACGGGGGAGTAATGATTTAGAAAGTTCCACAGTAGAATGTGACATTGTCGGTCAGACAAGCAAAAGTCGTCCTATTTTACATGAGGCTGATTATTTATTGAATGCAAGATAGCTATAAAACTATTATATGACTATGGCTTGAAATTTTTAATTCTGAAATATCTAATATATTATTAGATACTATATATACTGTGATTTACAATTTTTAATTCTGAAAGATGCAGAGTAGAATACTAGTCAGACAGAGATGAAATCTGGAGTGTTGATATTTTTTGAAAGCGGAAGCACAGTCTATGCGTTGCCTTGATCGATTACGTCGAATAATATTACGTCGATTACGTCGTTGGCAATCAAAAGATCAAGATTGATAATCTATAAATCTTGTCAACGGCAAAAACTAGATATCATACGGGTTCATAAATCGTCGAATCAGGCGGACAAAAAGAAAAGGAGTGAGTGTATTGTTTTACCTCCTTTCTCTGTTAGCACCATTAGGGGTCTGGCTTCCTGCAGAACGTGTTTGATCCTACCCATTGGGAATTCCACGTCCAGAGGCAAGTACGCCATTCCAGCTTTGATGATAGCCAGCAACACGACTGGCAGTCGATGGGAGGGCTTCATGCATACCGCTACCAATGACTGAGACGAGCACTCTGGTTTCTCGAATTTTCGAAGAACCCTGGCGATCGCGTTCGTAAGATCATTCAATTCGCCATAGGACGTCGTGTATTCCTTCCCATAGTCGTCTGAGAACAGAACAAATTATTGGTCAAAATAGGTAATTTATAGAAAGAGAAAAATTAGTCTGGATAATTAGACACGTATTTGGATCTTGGAAAGCGCACGCAGTAGAATCGCTTCAGCCCAAGGAAAATCAATTATTCATAGAGACGTGAGAAACAGAGATATATTCGCTAATTTATAAAGATTGGTATGAGAAAAAAGTAGCTCGTTAAGTCCCAGGCCATTAAATAAGATAACGCGTACTAGAAAGAGTGTAAATGCTGTAAAAAATTGGAGAGGGAAATTATTATTACTCCAATCCGAAAAGTCTAATTGTAGCAGCAGTCTAATACTACTGCGAGTACGTTTGAATGAAGAAATGGGAAGAAAAGGCTGCGCCGAGGATTGAAAGGAGCGAGAAAAGGGGGAAAAATTGCTGGGTATTATTAAAAGAGTGTGTGACATGTAATTAATGTTAATTGATTTCTACGCGTTTCAACTTTTTTGCGCTAGGAATCCTTTAATTTTTTGCCGGTTGTTGATTTTTCCCTCCTAATAACGCCAATGACAGTACCTTCGTGGTAGATCGCCAGCTGATTGGAATAATTTTCCGCCGCCTCTCTGAATAATTTATGAAGCAAATCCTTCTCCTTGAAGCTGTCGGTTTGCCGGCCTTTTAAGACCGACTGTTGCAGAATGCTGCCCATCTGTACAGAGAAATTTTTTAATCATCAGTGAAATCTGATCTCTCGTTCATTCTCTATCTCGGTTTCTTAACCTTCTGTTACTCACACTCCATTTTCCACATAACTGTCTACATGGAACTTTTTATGGCTTCGACATAAATCAATTTTTAAGTTACGAGCACCACGCTACTTAGCGTTGTGTTAAGAATTTATGCGAGCAGAATCGGATTTCGTTATTTACGAGCGTTTTCTAAAATTCCGATCGACTGCCGCCGGTAAATAACATTTCGATGTTTCTCCAATTAACGAGAGATTGATGGCGGATTTCCCCGACGAACAAAAACCGCGGAATGTCATGCGTTCCGCGTGGTGATGATCAGTATTTCTGTTATTTTCTGCCGCGGGAGAGCTATGACGACAGGATATCCATAAAGGACAATGGCGTTAAAGTTCTTCAAACGTGACTGTAGAAATCTGTACAATTATGCAAATTACACCAAGCGAACCCCGAATCATAATTTGTTTAGAGATTACTCTGTCATTAGCAGTCCGATCAAAAATCTTTTTATCAAGCGTGGCATGGTTTCGTGATTATAGCAAATTTCTTTGCCAACTCTTTTTTTCATGATTTTTCCTCTTCAATGTTTTGCAAATTTACCTGTAATTTTCTTTACACCTATATGTTAGTATCATAACATTTAAACAAATGTCTTTTTCAATTTTTTTCTCAAAATAATTGTTGTAATCATGTGGTAGCTCTCCTGAAACCATGCTGTATCCGATAGAAACATGTTTCCCAGAATCCACGATTCTTCGTTCACCCTGTACATGATTTCCACGGCTAGTTAGGGTAATTGTTAGGTGGTACGTCGGAAGGTGGACGCAACTTTCCGATTTCATAACGGATAGACAAAGCAAATTACCGAAGAATGTAATCGCGGTTGCAGCCGAAGCAGATGGATACGACCTTCGACTGGCGGAAAAGAAAGAGCGTTAAGGTGATCTGGTTTTCTGCTGGCTGATGGAAAGCTAATCGTTCTTCACGATCAAATTGATAGGGAACTGGTGGGTTTCAATGAATTCGTGATCCGACTGTTCGCGATAAAAATTGCTATCGGCTCATAACGAATGTCTATAAAGTTATCTTAGCGGCGCGTGCCTAAACGAGCCGATCTCGAAGGATTAGGCGAAATTATCATGTATTCCGTGTCGGAGTAATTGCTCCTGCTAGATTTCACCGGAGATTATCCTCTCTCATCAACGAACATTGTGCGCGAGATGGCTTTGAACTGTGTACATCACAAAGGAAAACTGAGCGAACAATTTTTGTCTGTAAGATCTCTATCTGGTATGATTTATGATTGTTCTCTTTAAGCTGAGAAATGTATTGCGAACAACCGATTCAGGTAAATATATTTTGCATTTAGTTTAGATTATGATTGGATGCATCTTTGTGCATTTAAGGCTGGTAATAATTTAAAAAAAAGCTGAAATATGAAATTCCAATTCTAACACTGAACATAAGATTTTATTTATTCCCGCAAAAATAAAAATTGCATGAACATTCGCAGTCTACTGAATTGCCATCTGAACTAGTTTGAGTTCAGATTCAAGTATTTTATGTCGTACTTATTCTATATCGAAAATTTTAATGCATTATCCATTCACAGTTTATATGTACGAAGTAATCTGTGCTAAAACGCGTCGGTCAGTGCCGAATGCCTTTCAACACTTTAAATTCCGTTGTTGCAATCTCCGGCACCAGTACGTTCACTTCATCACAAAAAACTACACTTTCCTGAAGTACGGTTACTTCATTTCAGCTCCTATGGTGTGTACAACAGAAGTTTGCAATCGGGTTTCAATATCGCATTGGTATCTTGCCTGTTGATGCCTTGGGCATAAAGCTTTATAATAATCCATGAAAATACTTCTCATTACTACGAAGGACAACAAGGCTGTTAAAATATCCTACACTCGCATAGAAATCGGTGTTTCTTTAAGAAACCTGGTGATATTCACTTTCGAATGCGTTCTTGTTGCAGTGTAAATAATCAATTTATATTGCATAATTATTATTATCAGATAATAACAGCCAGTAATAAGTGCAACTTAATATATACGGGAATAAATTAGATAAGAGTTGCAAAAGTCTACAAAATTACTGAGAACTTACTCAATAGGTTTCCAAGAATGTAACAATGATTCTAGCAACGTTGCTGCACTGTGATAATAATAATAGAAATAAAGATGCAGATGACTTTTGCATAATATTCACTTCGGTAAAATGTGTAAAGAATATTGGCAATTATCCAATTAACCAATATATGCAAATTCCTATATCATTTTTCTGATCGCTATTTAGTGAATTTTCGCAACACCATGGAAAACCGTGCAGTCATTGACAAGGTAGAAGAAAAACCGGTGAAAAATCATGGAGAACGCGCCTTTCGACTCGGAACGGGGCCATGCGCTCAAACGGAAATTGACAGTATGAAATACAAATGCGTGTGGTGCTTATATAACACCGTCCATTATGCAAGTATCACAAAGAAAAGTTCGCGTTCCGTTAGATGAAAGTCTCGAACGGTTGTCATGGGTGCTCGTAAGTTTTGAGAAGCGAATTGAAGCCATAGGAAACCATTAACTTCGAGTTAAAAACTCTGGTTCAATAAACAGTAGCAATTACTTAATCGTTCATTAGCTAATAAACGCTTAATTTTAAACGTCAGCTAATTAAATTAAATTTCGATATAAAATAGTCACTTGTAACAGTTGTAAATTAAAATTCATTGAATTCAATCAAGGTTCTATTAATTAATCGACAGCGGACAATTACGGTGAAAGGAACAAGTGTGCTGACGTCAGTTTCACTGTTCTATGATATTCCAATGTTAATTCGAGGAGTAACAATATGAAAAAAATAAACGCTGTACCGTACGGAACGAGATAAAGGATTTTTCTGAATACCAATTGGAGAGTATAATCGATCTTGATCGATAGTGATCAGTAGACTGCGTATTTCTATGCAAAATCAAAATTGCACTTGTACTACTATAATACACACCAACAACGCATACTTCTCCCGAATGATTTTAATCTTGAATCGTTTTATACTTGACCTAATTAATTTTTCCATAAATACATAAAATACTACTAGCATCAAATATAAATAATTTTATATGTTAGAAATCCCTATTGCAAAAGAGTAAAGTGCAACCGAATGCTATTTCTAAAGTTGCATCGCTGCATTGTAAACCAGTGCATAAATCAGAGTCGGAATAATGTCCCAATCAAACACCAAACACTTTCTAAATACCAGGAACACAATTCTACACGAAACCACGAATCGATTCGGTATTTGCATCCTTGGCACAACGCTCGGCGTTTCATCACCAGGACGTGGCGCGATCGGTTCGGGACTGGTTCACTCACCTCTAAAGGTGATCCAACAGGTTCGGTCCGCTTATCTGAAGTATACTAGCCCAAAGAATGATTTTAGAAAGAAACGAATGCACCAGTGTCTCGTACACTCGCCGGGCCACCGTTCAATTCTGGATTAACTTTCACTCGTCCGCACGTGTTTCCCGCGAACGCACAGTCTTTTATCGTAGGGAATCCTCTCAGCCTTTCTCCTTAGCCGGATGATAGTCGCACTCTGAACTGTTCTAGGTCCAAAAATATGTCGGAACGATTTCCACTTCACAGGTCAAATCGCACTCAAAATACTTGAATTTTTCAAATTCGACGATACAGTGTCTTGCGGTGGTTGTTTCGTTTTTGAGCAAAATTAGAATCCTGTGGGAAGACCAGGTTCTCCAGAAATCGTAGAGGTAGCTTTTCAAGCAGGCTCAGGTTCTGTTGGAAGACGCAGCCTGGTTCTCCGGGACGAAATCGATGACCTTACCGGATGGTCATCACCGGCCCGTTAACTCGGTGAGAATGTCTCCTCCCGTTAACCGAGCATGTGCTTTTATATGGAACCGGTTATGAGGACCCTGAATTGTTCGTTGTCCCCCATCCTGCCACCACCATCTCTGCATCTTTTGTGCCGCTGTTGCTGCAACGCGTGGCCCCTTCGACAGACACCGTCGACGTCAAACACCGCGTCTTTCCTCTACCCAGTTATTCGTTTTTCTCGAATTTCCTTCTACCTCGTCGGACTCTTTCGCGTCACTCTTCGTACACTTTAATGTGGATAATACCGGCAATTCAGTACTATCCAACTAATCGAAAAAATTATAAGAGAAATTCAAAACGAAAATTAATATATTAACCCTTTGCAACCGAGTGACTCTGACACGCCATTAACAATTGCCATACCATTCGCGTCACTGTACGTACACTTTAATGTGGATAATACAGGAAATTCGATACTGTCCAACTAATCGAAAAACTCATAAGAGAAATTCAAAACGAAAATTAATATATTAACCCTTTGCAACCGAGTGACTCTGAGACGCCATTAACAATTGCCATACCATTCGTGTCACTGTTCGTATATTTTAAGGTGGATAATACAGGAAATTTGATAGTATCCAGCTAATTGAAAAAATAATAAGAGAAATTCAAAACGTAAATAAATATATTTACCCTTTACGATCGTATGACTCTGAGTTGCCCCATTGCAACAATTGTCATGACATTCTTAAGTGTCCACCTTGTCTACTTAACGGTATATTAGAAAATGATCGGCCGCTTACAGTGGATTGATTTAATAAATATCGCTCCTTGCGTAACCTCAAGGCAAAATGATCCGACGATAGTCTGCAACCTTTCATTACTTCGGATTCATTATTTCTACATGTACATGTCGGTGCAACTCCGATGCGCACATCCTCCAATTTTATCAAGAGAAGATTAGATTTTCTCGATAAAACTAATTCGATACTGTATGCATCAAATCTTCGCAGAATGTTGCAGATGATACGAAAATATGAGATAATGGAGAATCAATTTTATTCAGTGCAGATCTTGGCTTGATCTTTGGAACGTGTAGAAAGGATTGAGTCAAAAGGTTGAGGATCGAGAAGACCTACATGTGCATCTTAAAAATGATTGTGAGATGCTTAGAGATGAAACTGCTTCGAAACTGTATGCAACAAATTTTCGCAGAATGTTGCAGATGATACGAAAGTATGGGCTAACGGAGAATCATTATTATTCTGTGTAAATCTTGGCTTGATCTTTGGAACGTGTAGAAAGGATTGAGTCAAAAGGTTGAGGATCGAGAAAACCTACATGTGCATCGCAAAAATAGTTGTGACATGCTTAGAGATGAAACTGCTTCGAAACTGTATGCAACAAATTTTCGCAGAACGTTGCAAATCAAGCAAAAATATGAGCTAATGGGAAATACTCTGACTCGAACTACATAATGATTAACAGACGCACAGACGCACTTCAGTTTCCATGGGTCGATGAGGAGTTTCCACGAAGTTTCCTTATCAGTCACTTAAGCCATAAGGATATTCATCGGGAGAATACAAACACGTAAATCCAAGAGAGCAATAATTTTGTGTAAAACCGGTATAGTTTTCCTGTTTTTGCAAGCTATTGCATCAACCACGTCATAGGAGAAGTTGTACAGTTTCATGAAATTCAAAAAACATCTGCTTTCCATAAAACTGTTCAGACAACTCACAGCTATGAGGAAAAACGTGGTCCAGGTAATCCCCAGTCGTCGTTGGATTTCTAGAGCAGCATCACTATTGCAGGTCGCTTCTGACTATAGGTTGAATCGAGTTGCACCGGAAGTCATCATCCCGGCCGATAATGGTCAGAGTGGTCCAGAATCCGCGGAATTCGTCCGGGGGATCACGAAACCTTTATGACATATCACCTCTTCTAATTGTGTTGGCAGTTTTTCCGGCTAACCCAAGAGTTCCATATTAATGTCTGTTATTTCCGAGGTGTTTTTTTAGTTTTTACGTGTGTTTACATGACGTTCTCCCGCCTCGAAATGCCCATTCAATCCACCACCGTATGGTGTTACGAAAACTTTTAAAAATTGTGGCAGCGAATTAGCATTTGTTAGCAGCTGATTTTTTTCAGAATCTCTGCTGTATAGTTTGACTTAGATACAACAAAAAAATTCGACACCGCATTCGGCCGAATTCGCTAGTTCTGCTCTATTAAGGTCGACTAAACGGTATAGGAAATTTCATTTAAACAAAGCCTAATAATTACTGTAAAGAACTTTACTAATAAACTTTGTGAACATTAATATAAACACTTACTTATATTAATGTAGAAAATCGTGCACAGGAGCTCAAAGATTCTTATTTATTGCTGTGGCACAATTTTTCTTCTAACGAATATAAATGTACGATTTAATTGAATTATTATGGTTATAATTGGGGTCAGTAAATATTTTCAAAAAAAGAGTATTAGAATGTTACATTTATTTTCTGACATGATTTTTTCCACCAGAAATGGCCATTCGTTCCACTGTGGCGTCGTGATCTAATGAGAAAGCTGCACTTGCCATTCCAGGCGTTCGGAAAATGCGTCTGCGATCCAGAAACCGTGAACCATCCGGAGAAATACCTATCAAACAATTTCCTTTCTCCTTTGCGTCTGGGAACATCGAGAAACAAGTAGGCAGTACACAGATCCATAATTTCAAAATTGTACGCTCGTGGGACTAATAATGAAATGATTGTTATCAGTTGTCATAATCGATGTAATCGTAACGAATAACTAGCTGCAAAAGAATCAAATTTTCCAATGATTTCGTCTTATTCCGAGTAAACCAAAAATATATTCGTTTCTATTTCTGCTAACTACTATTATTATTGCTAATTCGATCCCGAACCGTGGTAGACCTTGATATTTTCTCATGGCAACAGATATTGAGAATCCAAGCTTCGTACATTTACGTCCAGGATATACTTTGGATATCTCGGTAGAAGTTTGAGGAAACGTTTTTTGGCTCATTACAAGTGGGAACCGTTCGGAGAAAAAAATTGGAATGGAACATGATCGTGGAAAAACATAGTTGCGGTCAGATTCTCCTGTGGAAAAATGACGCGCGGCGGGGGATCTCACGGTCAAACGATCATCGTCATTCAAGGCCCTCTTGTAACGCATGATCGAGCTTTGCGACAATTAAGTCTGACTCGAAATCTACGACAGATCCAAACGGCTAGAGGCTACCATTCTTGGAGATATGTGCGAACGATTATCGGCTCTTGAAACCTCTTTAACCTGGCTGACGGTAGATAATTGGTTAATCGACGGCTGCGGACGCACGTTAATTGTCATCGTGAGACGGATGTTCTTGCTGTTAATAGAAACGCAAGTTATCGCTTCAAATTCACCCTTTTACATATCAAATATTTTTAAGTAAGATGTACGAAGATGTACATGAAATACTTATTTAAAAGTAATTCATTAACTTTCTTATGTATGAAAATTCTGTGTAGATATGTGTTCTCGTTATAGCCATTTTCTGATTAATCCATTTTTACAATGAAAGCACATTATGCTTCCTTGCTGATCGAACGGAGTTGCAGCTTATCAACCCAGGCACATTTAATAAAACGGAGGAATTAAATAATTGGTCAGAGTGTTTTCAGTGAAATAGAATGACCTGTTCACCGAAGAAAATTCATAAAAACTTTCGTTGTACAATGTTGCGAGCTTAATATAAGTTAAAGAACTCGATAAGAAGGAGACTATTTCAAGGACAATATAACATTGCAACAATATAATCAATTTGTAAATGTAAGACGATCGGAATGATATAATTGGTTGAATAAAAACATTTACTGTCGCACAATGTTGCGAAGGTGATTCAAAAAATTCGTTTGATGTTCAGCGTCAGGAAAAATGACTGTATGAATCATTCAAGACCGCAGGCACGTATTACCGATTCAACAATGTGACGGTTAAACGAGTATAAAAAAGGATAACACGTCTTGCACTATTGAAAGACAATGTACATTCACAGCGATGCGAATCTGCAACAATATACGCGTCTAATTATCGATTTCCGCGTGGCTAATTTGCCAGTTTTTCTCGTTAGTGGCATCGCTGTTGTTATTTTTGTAATCATACTAACGATCCAGCCAACAACTAGCTGCGGGCGATTGATAGCTCGATACGATAACGGTTTGTGTTAATTCTCCACGAGTAAGAACGACGGATCTATCGTTCATGCTCGTCCAAAATCCAGGATAATTCCTGACGTTTCACGGGAAAAATGAAACAGCTTCTCCAATACTGCGTTGCGTTTAACACGATTTCCATAACCCGTTGCGTATATTATTAATTGCACACGACAACGCGTAATTTCCCTATCTAAGGAAAGATCTGCATCTCTTTCTGAAACACCTCAATGCTTTATGAATATTTATCCGAGCGGTAACCAGCGGATTATCTAACCCGTATATCTGCATCAATATTAAGTTTGTTCATTTAGAAACATTTTTTTGTTTCGATTTTCCACCGACTCACGCATTTTTAAGTTAAGGATCGAAACGTTGAAAGTTAAACTAATTTGTAAAATTGCTTTATAGTATTTATTTGATCAAACCGTTGCGTCGAAATCATTAATACTTTTTCTGTTTTAACAATCATACGGTCGATAACAACAACAACGTTTGAAATGTCATGGTTCAAAGATCCCTGTTGACTTGGGGACTACGAAGCGCGGTATGCGTGACACATTAAAGAAAGTGGGAACCCCCGGCAATTGTTTTCCTCTTGCAGTCGCGTATTCTCCGTTGACGTAGTCTCTTAGAATTTCAAAGGTCGTTGCCTGACCAGTGAACGAATGATTCAGTCAGTAGGCGGTGCTATACCGACAATTCTTCGAGAACTGGTGGAACGATTGATCTAACGCAACTTGTCGACAGGCAAGTGGGGGAAAATCACCGTAACTATTCTCGCGAGTTTCTTCTCTTCTCGTTTTATTATGTATTTGTAAATCGTTTTTACTTTGTAGACCATTACTAATTTGTAATTCATTTTACCAATATAAAAATTAGGTACCTGCATTTTATTTCCTCCTCGATTTTCCACTGTGATTTTACTTGCAATTCGAATGCACGCCATCGACCTTAGATTTTCGCACGTTATGCACTTCCAAAAGTGCAGACGGCCCTCGATGATGACCGTCGGACGCGATCGAGTATTTTGCGTGTTACGTAACCTTGATTGAACGTCTGATTGGGTCAAGTGGTGAGAACAATAGTCGGTGTCTGCTCGCTGTGTGCATCGCTCCTCGCTGTGTGCATAACCCTATTTTACAATCTTAATTTATCACATCCGCGGCAACATCGCCCCGGCGCGGTTGTTGCACACGTTCTCGTTGGCGGAAGTGTCACTTGGACGTCTCGTTTCGCGGCCGATAGTCTCGAAATTGAAAAGAAACCTCAAGGCCGATTCTATAAAACCATAAACTGCATCCTACTGCGCTGCGTCCACGCTAGTCACCCTTTATCCTCTTAATTCCGCCAAGTGCCATTTTGACTGGCAACCCTCCCTTCTTTTGAATGTTCAAGTATTATATATCCAGAGATTATGTTCAGGATCGAGGGAACCGCGTAGTCTCTGTATCATAAATACACTGCGGATGTTTATGGATTTTTCTAATTTTTCTATGCTATTGGTTTTATAGGGTGAGCTTCAATAAACTGAAACACAGTTTCTTCTTTCAACCCTTTGCCGTATTTGAAAGTCTAACAAATATCAATGTTATACCTTGCTTTTTTAAATGAAATAAAATTTGATGCGTTTGTAATCGGACAATATAAATATGAATTTTAAAACAGTGGATTAAAATAGAATCTTATTTCCAATGTAGTAGAGTTTCTACTAAATTCTGTCCAATTTTATATTCTACACTTTACTGAATATTTTAAACGACTAGCAGAAGTGAATGAAAATGAATACATTCATCGAGGAGAGATTATTTAATTGCTCGTGTGTAGTGTAAATTATGCAGACCAGATTCGATCTGGTTTCCTGTTGGCGGTTCGTTCATCATCGATCACCGATTCTCGTGAAAGTTGTCGGACAGCTTGGCAGTTCATTAAGCGCTATTACACGGGGATTCCAGTTCGTCTGTGGATTACCTTTATTGAATTTATTATTGATTAGCTGTTGTACATATGTATCCGTCGTATAGCATGCTCATCGGTCGCTTGAAACAGTTAGCCTATGCAGGAACGTGTGCACACGCGAACACAGGGGCCACGAACACGCCACAAAGAATGATCATTAATCAATGCTGTACAGTATATATCCTTTTTGCGAATATCCTATGAGATCGAACTAATCAATCCTTTATGCAAATATCACGTGAAATTAACATTAATCTGTTGCACATAACCTTCGTCTTGATCCACTATGTTCTACGATAATTAACAGTCACTTAAATGTTTATATTCTTAACTTAATCTTAATTAGAATAGTATTTTATTCGAGAAGATAGTGGATCAATTAATGTTCCAGATATATACCTACACATGTAGAGAATTGATTTTTATTTTTATTGATTTAACAGCAAAAATTGGCGTTCGTGAGTTATTATTATCTCTTGACTAGATTGTTGAGGAACTTATAACTGGTTCCTTCGGATAAAATATTTGCACATTTTCTTTTTCTGTTTTTTTTTTCGTTTGCCTTTATTTCATTGTTTCTGGGGGATTATTTTTGAAATTTTTTTCTCGTTGCTATTTTTTTTCTCATATTGTCATCGGACGTAAAAAGGTTAAATCGAAAGGAATTAACGAATGAGAAACCTGATGGAAATCAATTTACCGAAGCCAACCAAGTCGAATTATTCAAGTTCGAGATCAAGAAGGATTTGTTAAAGTTACACATCGAACCGAATCAAACAAGTACATTCGTACAACCCCAGATTACATCAAACACAAAACATGGTTTCAAATCAAACCAGATCAAGCTGAATCAATCAGAATCAAAAACCTGTTCGAACCGACCAAAATCAAACGAAATGAAACAGAATCAAACCGAATCAAACAAAACCAATCTAAATTGAATCTCAACGAGGGGATAGTAGCAAATCCGAGGCAAATCAAGCCGACCCAGCCGTGCTCCGCAGTGTTTATCATCCGGTTTGGACATGTTTGGAGTCGGTGGATCAACAAGATTATTAAATCAGCCATAGTCGAACAGAATCGAATCGATCGAGGCTCGACGATGCTTAGACGCGTATTGGACAGGTCGTTGGATTTGCCTGACCGGTAAACTATTCGACTTGCTGCGATCTCGGATGCTGTTCACGTCGCGGATTGCTTCAGACGCTCTTTTCGGATATGGTGCTCCTGATGCTTCGGTTGCTATCCCTCCTCTGCAAGGTACGGGCGTGCCTCTGGGCTCGGACTGGCGGTTCCCTGTCACTGCCCACACGTCTTAGGCTTGTGTCTCTCTCGATGCGAACGTTCTTCGGTGCCGTTGGACCTCGGATGTTCGAGTAGACCACGTAAACGGCGAGAATGCCAACGACGAACATGGCAACGCCGACGCCGCTCACCGTGCCGACCTGAAATTTATCCGAATGGTTCGAAAATATCGTAAAACTTGCTTTAAATGGTGAAAAATAGCCTTTCATCTTCCCTTGAGAAAACGAAACGACTTTGCAAACGACTTAACAATATCAACTGACCATAGTCCACCATTCGCTATTGTCGAGCTCAGACACCAAAACCTGCGCAGCATCGTCGTCCTCCTCGTGGAGCATCTTGATCTCTTTGGCAGTCGTGGCGCAGCCAGTCTTCGTTCCCTTTTCTTTAGTGATCAGCTTTTTGAAGAGAGCAGGCATCACGTTGTCGTCATCTTCACCATCGTCGTCGTCGTCGTCGTCGTCGTCATCGTCATCTTTGGAATCGTCGTCTCCCCAGTGCAACGATGCCTTATTCTTATGCACCACAACGCTACCAAGGCGCATCAAATCGCTTGCCTTCTTTTTGATAGAGATGTCGAGGGTCATCGCTGCGTTCTGCGAGTCCTTCGTGTACTCTGCCAGGACATTCGACAGGACGTTGTTCCAGTCGACCGGGTTCACCTGGTTCTTGCATTTTTTCTTCTTGCTAGTGTATCATAGAGAATGTGATCAGTTTTTGTAGGCAAATTCTAAGGGAGTAGAAACTAGTCAAATTTGATTTTCTGTACTAGTAGGGTTTGTAGATCTGAAATAAGCATGGCATTATTAAATTGCATTTTTATATTATATTTTTGGCCATAAATGCATAAAGATCCACAGTCTAGTAACTTTCTAAACACTGATAAATATTTGCCATTCCAAGAAAAATAATGCAGAAAAGATGATTTTACACTCGCAGGAACATAAAATGGAGTTTGCATGTTCGGCTAACGAGTTATGACTTCTACAGTGCGATCGACGTGACGGCCGAACAGCCTAGTCGAACGCTGACAATTTATTAACATGTACACTCCTGTTATAACTCCTGTCAATTAACCGCGATGTTGCGAGAAAAATCTTCGGTTTCTTTTCCCTCCAGATTTGTTACTGTCAAACCGGGCTTTAACTTTCTACAAGAGGCGGTGATTAACGAGTAATCAAATCAGCATGCTCACCACAGCGTGTCTAATGCTTTTGCGTAGACCTTTATCGCGTCCTCGAGCCACCTAACTTCCCTGAGCTCCTCGGCATCGTACTTTCCGGTGTCCTTGCTGGACCACCATTTTGACTTCTCGACTCTCGCCTCCAGTCCAGCGAATTCGTTTCTGAGACATACCGAAATCATTATATAAGTATGAAAATATGATAAAGGAAAAATCATATAATACATCCTAACATTATGTGGATGCACCGATGCACCTGCCACGTGAAATTGCACTTTATTCTTTAACACAACCCAATTGTTTTGTTAATCCTGATTAAAAAAAATAAGGTGGTAGCAAGTTTATTATTTACTTGAAGTTCCCAGAATCACCCTTTATACTGAATATTTGAGTTAGGGGTAATGGACACATTTATTGAAAGATCTATAAAATGAATTTATCGAACGCACGGTGGGAGAAACGATCGTATTGGTTCGAGATCGGCGATTCGCGGCGCGAAGGGGATTTTCAATTGCGACGATTTGTTAATAAGATAACAGGCGCGACAGGTATGTATCAATGAACTCGGTAATCGCGTGTACCGTTCACATAACCATCAATATTTCTATCACGATTCAAGTTATATACAGAAGCTAATAATTACAAGATTAAACGTGTTCTATGAATAATAATGACACTGCTTAACAACCAGTTTGACTTAAAATGTGTCGCTCAGACGTGCCTCGTGCTGCGTACATTCACCTTTAAATGTTTGTGTGGACACTCAGTATTTGACAGTCAGTTCCATAGAAGATATCTGATCAAACAAAAATTTAATGCCGAACCTAAAAAGTTCACCGAAGACGCCTTCTTAGAGGTAACGATTGAAAATTCAGAAAGGATTTTTATACATCTCCTACATTTGGATGTTTATGCAATTTTCAATTTTTGTAGATAAGTTTAAGAAAGTGGAATTAAATAATATCTTGTTTTCCGCGATAGTAGGCTTTGTAGATCTGAAATAAATAAAAATCGTGCTAAATTCTATCGAATTTAAAATTCCGCAGTCTATTTATAAGTTAAGATAATGTCAACTGTTCAATAGAAATGTTTTTGAAAATATTCTAAATAGCAGAAGTAACACGTTCGTAACTATAAAGTAAAAATGAATTCCAGAATTTATGAAATTCCGAGACAGCAATACTCGTTGCCTACATCTGCGGATCGTAAATGTCAAACTGACGCCGAGAAATTACAAGGAGATGCAGCAATGACTGCCATTTCTTTGCACCGCAACGGAATTCGTTACACATAGGCAAGTCTATTAGTATAATGACATCTCCGCCACACGCACGCTCGATAATTTATGGAATCATAAATTGAATTCATTAACCTAAAATTAAACCTCGTTTAGCTGTAATAATAAATGACGAAACTATTCAAAGACGTAGTATTAACTCGTTCTAATCCTCTAACTATACTTGGCATTTATTGACACTCGTCCGTCAAAGTCGATGTCCCAAGGTGTAGTAATAGACAACAAAATGGCGGATGGTTGTTTCATATTAGCAGCAGTTCACAGGCAATTCTACTGCGCAGAGTATGATTGAGAGAGTATCTTACTGGATCGACGTTGGCGTGCCAACATAAACAACTACCGGACCACGGTGTTTATGATGATTATATCTTGTCACGTAATAATACGTTCCCCTTTTTCACCTGGTTTGGACCGAATACGTCGAACTTATCGGAACACGTATATCAATATATTGACAATATTGGCAATCACAATTTTTGCATGATGCCATTCAGAACGTGCTTGTTCTCTGCCAAAGATTTCCAAGTAGAAACAGAAAAAGTAAAATCGCATGTGCGAATGCAGCGTGCGACACATTGTCTGTGCGTTGATCCAAATGCATAATAACGCTGTGAATAATAGTGGCCGTTCCGAGACAATTTTTTCAAATTATCTCATTAGTTGGTTTTTTCTGCACGACCGCATTTTAACCAACCGTGGACAATAGTTGCTCTCCCAGTTGTGAATTACACATACATTTCTAAACGTCATTACCGCATGCCTGACGAATCAATTAACCATAGAAAACTCCGTAGAATGCAAAATGGAAGACATTAATATTCAACAATTATTGCACGGGGTGCTCTACAATCACCTATTTGCTTACTACTGTTCCTGCAAGATCTAATTTTTCTCTAACAATCTTCCCCAACAAATTTTTCATAATTTCCTATTCTGTCCGATTAATAGCGTCCACTGATATTAATATTCGAAATTTCTTCAACATCCGAAAATGGAAGCTTCTAGAAAAATTTTTCTTTGCAAAAATGACGTCCGCCGATTTGTTAAGGAGTTATTAATGAAAAACACGGACTAAACGGAGCGCGGCTACAGCGGCGGAATCCGACTCTTCGACAGGTTCCACTAAGCGTAGCGTTGCCGTTGGCCGAGCCAGAATCAATCCGCTGTAACCGCGCTCTGATTGGTCCGTGTTTTTCGTTAATAACTCCTAAAAAAAGCCGCGAACGTAATTTTTGCAAAGGAAAATGTTGCTTGAAATGAACTCAGGAACCTCCGGATGTTGAAGGAATTTTGAGACACCCTGTATGAATAATTTCCAAAGAGCACCGCCTCCAAGTAGAGTCCGTATGCATATCATTTGTTGTGAAACAAACGTAGAATGTAGATCGCTGTTCCAGTTTTAGGTGTTGCGTAGCGTATCAGATATAAAGAAATCGATTTACGGTTTCTTAAAATTTTTAACATATTCCGTAGCACAAGGTCGATAGCGAAACTTGCGTTCACGTAGTTTGTTGCAGCGGCAATAGCTTGTTCTCGTGAAAATATGCAGTGGAAGATTGAAAACAAATGTGTTCATTGAAAAATCCTGCAAAATTATTTTTATTTTCCTTCCAGTTATCGGATGAATGAATGGCAGAATGAAAAACGTTTGACTAATTTCCACTTTGTGTGCCAAGGAGAAATTAGTTTTGCTTTTTCTTTTTTTCCAAAGATCAGCAATAAAAAGGGAATCGAATTTAATTGAAGGTTAGGCGCGAATAAAATGTAATGGTAGAAGATTGTAGAACTTGAAACGGTGGTGTAAAATTCGATCGTTATCTTCACGCGTCGATTTTATTCGCAATTTTCCATGGTCGTTAAAAAAATTGCGAAATCGATACACATTTCTATGACTATGCTCTTCATTTTACGAGCTGCGCGGTGGGATTGGACAATTTTGTGCCGTTACGCTCTTATTAATTCCTTTCAGAGCGAAGGACGAAAGTGTCCGTTGCATAATAAAATAAAATTGATCGCGCGCATTTCGGTCGCGAGAATTGGTCTGAATTTGTGTTCTGTTTTGAACAAAAATATTTAAAAACACATTAAGCACCTTGTCGCTAAAAAGATGTTCCTACATAAATGTCAATCTCTACGATACCAACGTATGTTTAAAAAGATCCTTCATAAGAACAACATTCGAACGACCAGAAAAATTTGAAAAAATTGAAAATTGAACTGTTCCGAACACTTTATTACCGCATTGTATATCCTAGACCGTACAAGGAACTCGGTTTCCCCGTTTCGTAGAAATCGATCGGTAGCAGCCTTGATCGATATCAATGTATGTATACATGAAAAGAAACCAGCAATGTGTATCGCAACTATGTTATGAATTTTCCGACCGTATCGCACACTTTCGATTTTCATTCGATGGATCGATCACGAACAGGAAATCAAACAGTGAGTCATTGTTCGTGTTTTTGTTTTTACTTTAGTCGGCCCATCGATATAGTAGAAACGTGTTTTCCTGATTATTCTGTGGAAACCGTGTTCTGTTACGTGTCGAGATTTATAGTCGCAATTATTTATAAATAGCCGAGAAGTATTTCTATTTTGCATGAACGACGAGTCATACCGTTAATTGAACAGCACGTCGTCCATTGTTGCGGGGAGAAGCGTTTGTTGTTAACAGTTAAGTGTTACGTAACGATCGATCCGTCGATAGAGATGACTCGAACACGGCTACTGATCGCGTAACGAGCCAGTGATCGAATGATAAAACAGTCTTGATCAATTTAATCAACTTAAACGACGGTTGGTGGCATAGCAATGAATCTACGGGGAATTTCAAGCATAATGATCGATCTCCGCTATTTTATTCGATGACGGAGTGACGGGCAAACATTCTTGATCATTGACCTGTCGATCTGTTAGGTTGGCGGGAAAGTTATACTTGAAAGAAAACATTTACAATAATTTCCAATATTTCTAACAACTTGTTCCCTCGAACCCAATGCTATTCAAAACGAGGAATCTCGATCTTTTCATTCATGAGTCAGAGGTTCGTTCAGTTAATCGATACGATTGTTGAACGTGAAATATAAATTCGATTGAAATTGATCGTTGCACGTCGAATACATTAATTAATCAAATGAACAACGTCAGTGTTACCACTTTGTAAGCTTCAAGTCGATCTACCCTAGATCGTGTCAGCAATATTTCATTTTCCCGTTGTTTCCTATCGTTTCCGGAAGTCCCCCCGTGCCAACCATAATCGGGATCATAATGGACTTCTCTGGGGGATGGTGGAGGACGCATGGAACGCCTCCGAGGGATCATTTGACGAGAAGAATATAGGAAATCCGGGATTACCGAAACGATGAAGCGTCGCGCGTTGGGATACAGGAGCAATCGACTGGTCTCGACTTAAATTGAACGACGGGGCTCAGATGGGACGTCGGACGTCGCGACGTCGATCTTACTGCTGAATGCGGAGAAAATAAATTCGTTCGACTCAAAGATTATTAAAGAATTTAGCTGTATCTATTTATGCAGTGCAAAAATTGATAAAATGCAGATAGATATTTGTGAAATAAATATTTTCCTGGTGGATCTTCGAAAAATATTTAGATACGGTGTTGAAAGTGTTACCTGTCGTCTTCGACAAGAACAATAGTGTTCGTGGAGTTCACACGGTTCAGGTGATCATCGAGGTGTCCCTCGCTCAGTACGAGCACCGTAGCATTGACAGGTTTGCCGAAGAATCCATCTTCTGGTTTGCCGACGTGTATGATGTGCGATGTCAAATCTGCATTCAAATTGAAATGATTAATAATACACTAACGCGAAGGTAGCGAAAGTTATTTTGCAGGATTAAAAGAACCCTTCGGTGTCGCAAATGTATAATTAATGATTAGGGAGGCAGGGCAATACCGTCATCGTCGCCATCGTGGACCAGAACACAGAGACCCTTCTCAATGGCAGCCATTGTCAACTTTTTGGCGATGTTTTGCGAGTCGTCCTCGCCATCCTCGTCAGCGTTCACCACCAACGAGAACGACTTCCACTTGAGCGACTCCGCGACCTTCAGTGCTCCCTGGAACAGAAAATCCGGACGTGCCAGCGCAGCTAATTTCAAACGAGCGTTTGCGAGTTCTAGAAAGATGAATTGATAAAAAGGATTCGCGCGAGGCGCAGAAGGAAATCCGTAATTAATAACGAACGGTTCTTGAAGAATATTAAAGAGTATTAAAAATCGTTCTACTCGATGAAAAGCATTCATACCAGGAGAAGTTGATTCGCAATTATTCCCTCGGACTCAGGACCATTTTATAATTATACAATCGACGATGATCAAGTCCATCGCAATTAACTTGAACAATGTTCGAAACTGAATGCTGGAGCATTGATTCTCACATCTAAATTCAATTTCAAATGAAAATTTATTCCGTGCAACTTTGAAAGATTTTTATCTGTAATTGAATCTAAATTGATCCAGGAAAACTGTGTACAATATTGTAACTTGTAAATCGATTTTCATTTTCAAGTGAATTTAGATTAATCCGTTAGGATTGTTCTTAATGCTTTACTGTTTTAACGAAGGAGTGGAAAAAACGTATGAATCTTTTTTTGTCACGTTGGATAGACGATATCGCAGATGGTTACCTGAACAATATAAGAATCGGATTCCTTGGTGAGATGATGAAGGAACGGAGAATTCGATTGCCGCCTTACGATATGCGGCACTTTCAGTACTGACGTTATCTTGTGTACGGCTTCCGCATTTGTCGCAGTGTCCGGCCCAATAATTCCTGCGGAACGAAGTCACCTCGATACAGGGCGAGCAGAACACTCTCCGGAATTATTTTATATTGGGAACAAAACAGCAAAACAATCATGAAGCGTTAATTATTACCTAAAAAGTAAGGGGCTTGCAAGCAGTTGGTGTCCGCCCCAACCAAAGCTTTCATCCCCGCTTTCAAAGCACCTGCGATGCTGCCACACGTGTCCTGGACGGTCAATTCTATAAACAGGTAAAAATACAGTTCGCAATGATCCCTCGTACATTTTCTAATAATTTCCGAAAGAGATGAAACAAAATTTGAAAGGCAGTTTTTTAAATCACAACGTTCGACTTGAATTTTTAATTGGTAATCATGAAAACTCTTCGGCACAACGGCACTGTCTACAAACGAAATCGTGTTGCAACCGTGTCAGCGATTTTTCGGAATAATATGAACCGAAAGCGGCAAGAATGTGAAAAATACCGATATCGTATCCGGCAGACTTGTTGTTGTGAACT
This sequence comes from Lasioglossum vierecki, assembly GCA_028455595.1. Taxonomy (NCBI): domain Eukaryota; kingdom Metazoa; phylum Arthropoda; class Insecta; order Hymenoptera; family Halictidae; genus Lasioglossum; species Lasioglossum vierecki. The sequence continues at coordinate 6,668,668 of CM052341.1, read as the reverse complement.
TCTGCGAGGAATTTCGCGGCTTCGAAGAGCAGGACGCCTCTGGGCGACAGTTTCCTGCAGGATGGATCGTCGTGGACGCTGGTCAACAATGAAATCTGCGCGTGACTTCCGCATTCCGTGCGTCCTCCGCAGGTGCACGCACAAATCATGCCAATAACGACAAGAAGGAGTTTGTTGAGGGCCATTGTGCCAATTTTTTCGAACTCCGATCTTCAAAAAATCCCTTTTTCTTTGAACTTCTGGTTTTTCTGGGGACCCGTATATTTCTGCGAATTAGTTCCTTCGAAAATTGATGGCACTACATTCCGCTCGGGCTAGCAGTTGTCGGTTCGGCGCAGCTACGGTGTCGCAACGTGTCCGTTGCCAGCGTAGAGACAAGAACGCTAATGACAGCGCACCGAGCGTGTAACGTGCGATTTTTCCCAGGACGCGATTCCGCAATATTATTATTTCGTCTTCTCCTAATTTTCTTCTTCCTTTGAAATACGCCTGATTCACTGAACTTTCACTCTTGGTTCCCAGGTAGACTTTTCGCGGAGTCGTTAAAGCGTAGAAGGACGTACGGGCACAAAAAGTAAGACCGCGGAGAGCACAAAACCCCCTTAACGTCGCGCTCTCGAATGGGGACGTTCTCGATGATGTTGGGGTGACACGCGATGGTAGCTGCCGGTGCTGGTTCTCTTTTCCACGAAGCTTCTTCCAGCACTGCGGACCTTGGTATTGAAAACCGGAAGCTTTATAAGGAAGCCAATGCGACATGTATTATGCGAATTTCTAGGGTTTTAGGCTTCATCGACCGGGGGCCCCTTTGCGTTCTCAAGGCGACCTTGTTGCGTATTTTTCCGCGTGATTTCTCACTCTTACGGTCGCCTCTTTGTTTTTTAGTCGTCGCTAAAGTGGATCGTCTGGGTTTCGGTTGACTCGCGCAGATTGATTACAGGAATTGGATCTGGATCCTTGACTCGTTTAACTGTTATATTAGTTACGAGTAGACAGCGTATAATTTGCAATCAACTCGAGTGAAATACATTATTTTCTTTCTTTTCGTTTGTTTTTACTCGTTTTTTGTCATAAATTGCATAAAATCTGCTATCCTTTATGAGAGAAATATACGACTTTTAAGCTAGAACTTAATTTTATTCCATCACTGTTGCTTTTATTTTATATTTCACGCTTCGAGGTAAGTAGTTAACATTATACATTAAGCTAAGCACCTATAATATCGCTGGCATGCTCACTGGAGAACAACTCGTTCAACCCACTATAATTACATCGCCTACTCCATTCGATCGGTAAAATAGGTGTCACCATTGCATTTCACCAATCAGAAGCTACAGCGCAGATATATACCCACGCATACGCAGTGGGGAGAGTAAATACCATGTTATCCCTTGTACTCTCATTTTCTTTTCTACAATCAATTTTCCTTTTTCGTCAACCAACGATTGCGAGAATTCCTTAAATTGAGATTAAATTCAACAGTAAAAATCAACAATGAAGTTATCCCAGGTACGAAAAATTAATAGATAAAATAGTTGACTCCCATTCTTCGGGGTTGATAGAGAAAATTTTCATCTTACCTGGTAATTCAAAATTCCATAATTATTTATGAAAAATACATATTGGTAAAATTTAAATGGACTGCAACGGATTGTAGCAGGAAATTTTGAATTGGCATAAAAATCTACAATCTACAATTAATAAAAAGTGAAAGATGGGATAATGACAATGAGGACAATCTGCGACACCGGTCCTCGAGGCTGAATTTTCGTAACGCGTGAGCCCCTCTTAATCGAATGTAAGCTCGTTAGCATAGTATTGACTACGAGACTGTAAATCCTTGTTGCACAACCTCCACCCTTGCATAATCATCCGTTATGACTGATTAAAATGCATCAGAGGCGCGAAACGGGGCTCGGGTTAGAAAACTTCATTCCCCGATTATGGCAGCAGCAGCCGTGGCGCGTTCCGATTCTGCCTTTCCCAATCACAGGAATCATTCAGATCAGACTTTGAAAGGTGAGCAAGGAAACGGTAAATCATCTGCGTGTCTTGGATCCATGGCCGGGGACCGTTATAACGTGTATACGGATCGATGGATCGGAAAAAAGCTCGTTTGACAATGCGTAGATCCATCATCTCTCGCAACCAATTGTAACAGTTTCATCAGATCTTGTAGAAACGATATTCATATTTACGAGAGGCAGAGTTTTTTGCACTGTCTTTGCAACTTCCGTGTTTGCTTGCCGATCTGTTATAATTGCTTATTCGATCATCGTTTCTAAAACGAAGAATATCCCGGGAAATCCGGGAAATAATTTTTTAAGATGATTATCGATTTGTTCTGAGCCACAAATTTGAGAATTAATTATCGTGGCACGTTGTTGGACGAATTAGGTTATATTAGAAAGTAGAACGAGAACTTACGAATGCTCAAAGGGGATTGGATGCGTTATTCGAAAAAAGAAATATATGGTGTGGAACACCTTGATAATTATGGGCAGAATTATTGTTTGAGTTTCCGGGAACGCGTGACATAACGGACTTGTTAAGTGTGATCGATGGGATCATGGCCCCAGGAAATGATGAGTCCATGTTGTGAGCGGCAGATTAAGGGTCGTAACAACACACGGAGACGATGATTCCTCGTGTTTCACCTTGGATTCTGTTCACAGCCGCGTTCTGTGTATATAATGCATGCTTACGGACTGTACTTCTTAAATGAAATCCCTCGGACATAAGAGATTTATTTATTTACGTAAGCTCTGGCCGCAGCGTCGCGCTGTTTTACGACTCCTTAAACAAGGCAACTCGTACACCTTCGTTTACGTTTGCCAGACATAATTAGCCTAAGCGATCGTGACAGCGACTATTTATTCGCGCACATTTGTCTGCATACACTGCTGAGCATTGTGCGATTTTAAAGAATCAACACAGTATAATTGTAATAGTATAAACATTCATAACTGTGACAAAAGTTCGACTAAATAGTAGAAAATACAGAGTGGAGAATTATTCTTATACTTTCAAACTGTATTATCTTGAATTCCGAAAAATGCTGAAGAGTAATGAAAATCTTCTGTCCAATTTTTCTCAGTAAACGAAATTTTTCCAGTTTCCACTGCAAGCTTTTATTTTGAAAAAGCTCGCGTGCATAGTCTCGTTTGCAATGTGACGAAAGAAATTCTTGTTTCAAATAGCGAGTATTGTTTTTACCAGTGAAACAGATGGCAGTACAGATCAACTATACCACAGACTCAAGATCCGTACAGACATTGCAACACACACACACACACACGAGGAGTAGGAGTAGACCAATACAGGGTTTCCTGTCTGACGATCTGAAATACCGACATCCGTAAGAACAACTCGATTTCTTACGCCCTCTACGCTGGCGAACGATAAATGTTGGAACTACATCCACGAGAGCGTTAGACAATATGAATCGGATTAAATAATAGATTGAATTAATAATACCTAGAATCTAGAACGTGGATCTTTATTGAACATCTTTCAATACTGTTGGAATGTAGGATACATTTCTATTGTGTATGTGACACGAACGGTGTGTGAGTGTGCACACGTGAGGCTCTCCCTACTCTAGTCTGAAGTTTGTTAGTTTAATAAATACTTTTAGTTAATGTTAAATCAGTTAATCCACAATCCTTTCAAATACATTATTTTTACACAAATTAACATCAATTCGAAGTGTCTAGGTCGATATTATCCTCTATTCGTAAGATATTAGAAGTTCTTATAAGGAGAAGGATAATACCGATTGCCCAGGCCTGTGTAGACCAGAGTAGATCAGCGGTCCTCTTCAGTGTCGCCAAATCGAGAAAATCAAGGGGAATACAATTTTCACCCCATCTCTCTGATAAACAGATTAATACTTAACCAGTCTACGGATGGAGGATGTTGAAGTATGCTCATGGTGCTAGAATGAGATAGTGTAAGTGGAAAAGGAGGAGAGGAAAAATCAACTAGTTTTGGTCAATTCCTGCGACACTGGTCCTCCTGGTCCCGGAGCCCGACCGCTCCTGTCGGCCACTCTGGCCCGACTGACTGAGCAGCGATGCGCAACTCTCCCCACCTCATCTAATATCGATCGATTTCGATCCATGACAATAATTCTTCATAATCAACGATATCAATAAGCACTCCTTTGCATATCTGACCACTTAATTTTTTAGTTAAAATAGGCAATAGAACTCGAGATACAGAGTAATCTTTAAACCACGAACTTACTTGAAAATCGACTGTCACCCAAACATAATGGACTCGATTTTAAAGGGATACTTCAAGATAATTTCATAATGTTCCACAAAAAGTGATCATTTGATCAGTGATCAGTGATCTAGAACTTCTTCGTAGTTCATTTTTTTCGTCGAACAAGGAGACAATTTATATCTATTTATGTCGGCTGTACATACAAGAAGAAAATAGGATGTTATTTCGATTGAAAGGAGATGAATAACATGCTGTGTAATAGTGTGTAATTCTTGACGATACAGTATCAATCATGTCTGTATGGCGAAGCTTACTCGACACGAGCCGAATAATTCTATCAACAGCATTGAACTCGGTCCTGCCCCCGAGATGAATGGATAGAAAGGAGGATCCGAAGGGACGGCAAAAATGGCGATGGTTACAGGCTACATGGTGGGGATGATGTATTTGCGTCGTGGCCGAGCATTACTTAGGTTGGCCCGGTACCAACAATAACAGCGAAACTTTTAAAAGCGAGACGCTAGTATTCCCCGAACCTCAAACATCTTCGCGGTGTTCACGAGGTGCGGACCGAACCCTGTCTGTTTATCCATACGTCTGTCTGACGCTCTGTAAATCCATCGGCGATCCCGGGACTACATATCCCACGACTATATCATACTATATACACCGCAAGAATTTACGAGGATTCGCCGAATCGGTGCAATAACTGCACCCTGAAACTGCAACTGCGTTTTTCCTCGGTCGACCCCTCATCGGGATCTTAATTTTTCAAATTGCGTTACAGGAGTCATCAGCGAGACACTCGATGACTAACCACCGCGTTATGTTCGGCTATTCTTCATCTTTAAAACCCGAAAACTAATGGCGGATGATTAAAGACGCGTGCTTGCTCGTAGAGCATCAATCCATTCACCACCTCAGATTTATCGTTAACACTCCACCTTCCGCTTGGTTATTTAATGGGCTCTTAAGAATGAGTAACTGGGGAATTTCCTAATAAATTTTTTTATAGCGACGGATATTATACATACCTGTGAGTTATCGACTAATTCGGGGTTACAGAATCTACTTGCTGCTTTTGGTGTTTAATATCGTTTCTTCAGTTCCTAATTTATTCTAGAATCTTTTGAAAACGATAAAACAGAAGGAACGGAAACAGTTCCAAAGACAAGGAGAATTCCCAAGGCCGTCGAAGGTCAACCAGAAAGTTTCTTCAAGGCTGGGTAGACTCGCTAACTCGCGGAAAGTCAACGAAGAGCCAGATTAGTTGCTCGACATCGGCTGAAGTATTCATGGAAGTTGGCCAAACTCGACCACCCTCATTCTCGCATTCATTCGCTGCCATTTCCACCGGGGGATTAATCACTGGTAATTGCCAATAAAACACCGACAACAGAATTTTCTCGCCAGCTGGGATTTTTCCGGTTTCGAGGGAACCAACTTATTTACCAGGAAACAGCCATCAATTTCGATTTCGGAAGTTGATTGGTTCGGAACGAGCATAGTTTCGGCACGTAATCCGATGCAGGGCCCGCTCAATTATGGTCCGAGTAATCGAATACTTACGTATCCTCGTGAAAAGGTTATACCGATCGTACCAATACACCGAGACAGAATACCACCGACTCGTGATTGCTTTTTCGTCTGCTGTGTATCTGTTTTGTTGCTTGCCTCGGACGCGTCCGTGAAAACCAGAGCAACTTCATCCGCGAATTTAAATTAAATACCCGGCCGGAAGGGGTTGAAACAATTTGCCACGGCACTTTGGAATTCATAATATTTACCCGAGGATAAAACAACTAACGACAATTGAGGCTAGAGAACGCGGACATTCCGATCATTCAAATGTCTTCGGAATCTCACTTCTATTTGTTCTTCGTTGAGAAATTATTAATATTTAACACTTTGCACTCGAAGCTACTTCACCTGGAAGATTAAACCATTCTTCCGACCTAGAATATTTTCATTCCAGATATAAAATTCATACCTCGTAAAATACCTAAATGTTTACTAATTATTTAGATATATTTAATTCATAATATGTATAATTATTAAAATTATACATAGAATACAAGAATTATATATAATTCATAATAATTCATAAAAAAATTCATAATATCCTAGATATATTTAATAATGTGAACAATATTTTGAACAATGGTACAGCAATTTCTAGTGGCGCTCTCTTATAAACGATTCTTCGTCATAAAGTTAAAACAATTTAATGCTTCTATCATTTCGAACACCTAAAGAAATCTTCCTTATTTTCAAGGATTGGATCTTCTCTCCGAGATATTCCTTTCCCAACACGAGCAGACGGATTCTTTTAAAATCGACTAGGTAAGTTGCTCGGAGTTTATTATTGCTCCATGAAAAAGAAAATGTTTCACGAATCGAGCATGATTGACATCGCTGCCACGAGCATGGAATTCATCGAGAAGCTTCTACGAAATTGCGAACATTAATTTTCTCAGACGATTTGTCAGTCGCACGACGGAAAGAAAATAATATTCGCTTTGTTTCTGAGAAGCAGGAAAACTCGGTCCGATCGGGAATCCAGATAAATTATAGAGTTCTCGTTCTGTGAACCGCCTACCGTAAATCAAGTCGTCGCCTTTTTTTCAGGGACACAAGCTAGGAAAACAGTGGCTAGAGTGATAGTCGTGGTTGAGGATTTTGACAGCGAACGGCAGGTCTGTGTCAGCCGTATGTCAGTGGGTAGTATATATTTCTCCCGGAAACGACTATAATTAACCTGTATCGGATCTTTGTAAAATATGAGGTTAATTGAGAACTTAATCTCTCCTCTGTAAAGGCTGATGGTATTCTTAAGGGCAAAACATATTTTCAGTATTTTTTTTAATGAAAATAGACTTTCTTGGTTTTCTCAGTTAAACTTATCCCGTTCATCTCTGGCTCGCATTGGATTTATTGATAATCCTGAATGTAGCTGCAGGGAGGGTGACGAATCGCTAAACCACGTTCTATGGCAATGTAACTTGTACAACGAGGAAAGGCTCAAATTAATGAATAAACTCAGCAAAATAAATTTCCAGCTTCCAATGGATGTCTCAATATTAATAGCTAAACCAAATATAAAAGCTTGTCACTACATGTTATCATTTTTTAAGAGCTGTGGTCTTAAAGTATAAGTTTTGTCTATACTGTTCCAACTAATCATATGTCTGTATTAAAATATCTGTGTATCTCTAATATACCACATTCTATTTTGTAATTATTATATTCTGTTTTGTATGTGGCGTATTTCGTCTTTTTTGTAATTATGTTCTAATAAAAAAAAACTTCTAACTGTCATATCCAGGGAATAACATATTCTGCGTTATTTGTCGGCAGTTTTTTGACGAACCAGCTTTTGTTCAGCGATTCGGAGTAGCGTTCGGAGGATTGTGCTTGAAAAATGAAGCGAACGTGCTTGCATCGTACACGGTGGGCTAAATTGAATGGCAGAACTGCGGTGGGGATGTGTGCAGCGTCTAGTTTAATTTATCGCAGTTTTTCAGGCTCGACCGAAACTGTCTCTAACTGTTCCGCGGGACAAGGATTGGGGTCACCGGTTCTTATTCGGTTTTGCCCGACAAAATTTCCCGCGTTGCGTCACCGTACCTTCAATGCTCGTAGTGCAGGCTCAACTTGTCAGCCGGAGGAGTTCAAGCTGTCCAGCTAGACCTACCGCAGCCTCGAAATCCTGTGCCTCCTCCGAGCGTATCTTGTTAATTCGAGAGAATCGAGGAGCGTCGTGATACTCTTCAATTTTGGAATCTCGCGGAAGCTTCCTTGAACATTCCTGTAATGAAAGCCAGCTGAGATCTGTTCGTTTTATCTGAAAGGGTCGTTGAAGATTGCAAAAAGAGCAAATTCAATTAATGTTCTTGTCTTCGTGCGTCGTGGACATGGTTCTCTTATTTTTCTGCAGAGAAAATATGCCACCGGTTTGTAGAGGTAGTCGGGACAGCGTGTGTTAAAGGACTCCATATCCTTTTCGAGTCTGTCAACCGAGCAGTCGACCCCCTGACAGGATATTAAAAGGCGTGGGTGGCGTTCCTTGGGAGGATATTATTCTCACCCCATTTTTCAGTGGATTCGTATGGTGGGATTGATAGGTACTTAGAATGATCCCTTCGATTCCCACTTCCTTTTGTCTACGAGAAGACAGAACCCTTCGGTGATCGGACTTGGGTTCACTTTTACTTGAAATGGGACACTGTGCGCGAAAGGATTCAATTATTAAATAATGGCGAAGAAGAAGAACAAAATTACTGTTCTAAAATAATTGTGTTACTAGAGATAGAGAAAGGGGCTGAAGGAAGTCAATCAATTTTCCACGGCCAATTTGTACGACTTTTAGCTGGACGCTCAGCCGAATCGAGAAGCTCTCACCCCGCATCTAAATTTCTCCCGGGGATTCGTGACTGTGGCCTGTCGCTCAACCCAGTTAGCAACAATTTGCCAACGACACATTTTCTCTGGGAGACGTATCGGCAAATAATTTTATGGAGCAAACCACTCAGGATACGCGAAAATTTGTCGCGAATCGACGCGAACTTTCGCACAACTGCTGAGAGCTGCGTTGTGCATGCAACGATACTTTGCTGCATCGCTTTGTCTTTGTCCAGGCGAATTTATTCCGCCGATCAAGCTGATCCTGCTGTTTTCGAATAATATTTCGATTGACCCAGTTCTCCTGTTCAGTGAATATTTTTATCTTGAATATTCGCTCTATATAGTGGGCGTGTCGAATAATAGGCGTGTCAACCGGTGGGCGGGCCTGGCAAGCCGCTACCCAATAAAATACTGCTCTCTGATAACGCAACTATACGAAAGAAGCACTCTTGAATCGATTGCATCCAATTGCTCGTAAGAAACAGCGAATTGTTTCTCACAGGAGATAAATTCTACCCAGCATCCTCTATAAACGAACTCGATGATCCCCCATAAAATTCCAAACGACGCGCAACGGTGAATTCACCACAAACATCCCCTTTATTGTAATTCGGTGCTAAATTTAACCCCCGAAGCGGATCTCTCGCATCCACAGACCCACATATCGAATCCAGAAGATGCACCGTGCAACGATCGCGGTAAGACGCAAGAGTAGAGTAAACTTTACCCAAACGTTATTCATTTCCGTTTTGAGAGTCGTAAAACCGGATCTAAGACCGCCATCGATAGCGGCGCTAGTAAACGCGGCTTTCCAGGAATACAGCTCGATCATTCGGAGATCAAAGTGTTGATCCGCTGGGCAGTGTCCCTACGATCGGCAATCGCGATTTCCGAAATGGTGCACGCTCGAATTTATGATAGAGCGACGTTATTTCGGTGGTATTTTCAGCTTTTGTTAAGAACATACGGCAGGCAGCCCTGTAAATGTTGATTTAGCGCGGTGTCCTGGATTTCAAGTTGCTGAAGATTGAGTAGGATACTTGAAGCTTCTGTTCATCTATCGAATAACTCTAGATTTAGTCGACGAACAGAGCTCGGATTTTTAAGGAATACACAGGTGCTACCGCAACATTGATTCCTTTCCTGAATAAATTTAATGAGCTAAATCAATAATTAATTAATTATATTCACCCTCTTGTAAATCAATTTGAACATTTTAGAAATAAAGTAATTTAAAGTAAGTTTTTGTAAAGAAAAATGAAATCAAATGTAAATTAATACAGTAAATATTGGATTCGTTTGCATAGTTCGTAGAGAGACACTATTTAGTGCTTCAAAGACCGAGCCGAAGCGCAGCAAAAAAAAAGCGTATCGACGAGACCGTACATTTTAATTAGTACCTCGGGTGTCGATTATCCATCGGAGCTTAATTTATCCGGGCTGTCACCCGATCAAGTCGGTTAATCGATGTCCTACTGTAATTACTAATTCATTAACTTTTTAGTGTATGAATTTAAAGCTATGATCGTAGCCATTTTCTGATTAATAAATTTTTAATATGAAAGTACATATGTAATTGTTGAAGCGTACCGAGTCTTACATTCTTTTCCCCCCGCAGGAAATAAATTATAATTAATTTTAGTATCGTTCATGGGTGAAATTGATTTGCAAACCATTGAATTTCATTTTTCGATGAGAAACAAAATGAGTTGCTGGCTCTGGGACACTCGGTAACGTTCTATCGATAATAATTAATTTTAGTATCGTTAATGGGTGAAATTGATTTACAGAACATTAAATTTCATTTTTTGATGAGAAACAAAAATGAGTCGCTGGCTTTGAGACACTTGGTAACGTTCTATCGAATTTTCATAATGGCTGTGGTACTTATATGGCTAATTATAACTAATGGCGAAAACGCAGACGTAAAATGAGGGCCACGGTAGGCGATTATGCGAAGGAACGTTGCCAAACGTCGCTCCCGGCGTGCTGGCACGAATCCTGTCGGTTGAGAGCCGCAGTTTCAACGACATTAGCCGGCATATTCATGCCCGTGCTGTTGACAGAGTCATTTATATCCGGCGGACGGAATGAATCGAAACCTCGGTGAATACGAATTATCGGCGCAGGAATCCGGGATCGCACGACGATCGCTATAGCAGGACACGCATAACCGGGCCCTCAAAGGACTCGCAGGAAAGTGCTATTCGACGAGCGCATTATCGAAGGAACATATCGAGTCGGCGTCAGTCAAACGTAATTGAATAACGCACATCAGACCGAGAGATATAGAGAGAGATTATTGCAGATATTTGCGACAGTCGGTTGTATAGTGCTAACGAAGCCGGTTCGCATATTAAAAGTTCATTAGAGGACCGTTCTTATCTTTCGTCTTTTTTTTCTCATTTCTTTTTGTTGTACATCGCCCGGAACCGGACCACGGAATCGACGGTGAAATTAATGGAAATGAGTTTCACGGTTTCTTTTCCGATTTTTTTTCCCATCGTTCCTCGGTAACCCTTTAATTATGTAATGCTGTTTAATAATGTTCGTTATCCTGTGGCGAGGTGACGGCTATGAAATATTGAACTGACCTACTTCAGAAGTAAAGACGAGAATCGGCGTCAGGATGATTCTGCTTTTAGTTTTGCCACTCGGCGGTGTGCTTGGTAGCGTACAGTCTCTGTCGATAGTTTGTATAGCGCATTTATATACTTCTGCACTTTATCCTTGTAACGAATAGAAAATCGATGGATATGCGATCGTTCAATTATTTCGAAAAATCGAGACTATTTTGTAATCCATATACTCTGTTTCGCCATAAATGGTTAAGCTCCATAGTCCACTCGAAATGAATTTTTTTTCCAGCGCGAGACCCATTGTCTGCTGCCGAGATTAGACCGTGCAACAGCGCAATATGTACCATCCGGGGAAAATTGATCCGAGAGAAAATATTTCGCAAAGAAAGACCGTAAAAGACACACAGGCTTATACTTCCTCCCTTATCAAGAAAAAAATCCGAGACTCGTCTAATGACATTGTTGCGGACGAATCCCCGTGTCCGGCGGACATGAAACTCCGGCTGTAAAGTTCCCCGGTAAAAGCGCGCCTTGCGCCAACGGAATTTAATTTCACGGTACGCATCACGATAACGCCGTTTATTTTCCGTCGTGTTGCGCCGGTTTCACTTTCCTTATACGATGCTTTTTATTAAGTGACTGGTCTCCTTTCGGGAAAGAGCGAAAGGCGAGAATTTTACCAAGAGCCTCGCTTTCTATCGGCCCTCGACACTTTTCGCGGTCCACCGTACAAATAAGAACATATTATCAACGTATTCCACGCGTTCTTCCGTCTTAAAAGACCGCCAACAATTGAAATTTCCAATTTTTCCAACTATTCTCTCCTGGTTCTTGTTTGACTGTCTTTACTACGTTTTTATTAGCTTGCTTTTTTGTTTGACTGTTTGTTCGTTTGTTACAAATGTTGCAATTGAATTTTCAAAAATTTTTTTTTTAAAAGTCTATCCGTTTAAGAGAAATAACAATTAAATATTTTTACCGTTACATCCCCCGAGAAGCGCTATAACGTTCAGCGATCCCCACTCCGCGCGACAACGTTCTCTACTATGCGTGCGCACTCTGACTTGTCCCCACTCCACGGACCCACTTCGCCCCGACGGAGCTCAGTATATGATAGTACGTCGCGGCGTAAACAATCGGTAGTACATCATCGCTTTGTTTACCAAGTGAAATTTACAGTAAGCTTAGCGTAATTAATACCAAGTATTAATAAAGAGTAATACATGTATTAACAAAAGACTAAGAAGCAGAAAATATTTATTTAAATTAAAATAAACTTTTAAAAATACCACGTATAAAATAATTTTTTCGTTTTAAATCTTACAAGTATTTTTGTAACAGATGTCCACCGATCCAGCGATGCAGAATCACGCCACAGTGTTCACGAAATATAATTTTGAAACGCCCTGTACAAGTGCCTCTATCACGTTCCCAATTCACAAAAGAAGGGGGCACGCGTTCAACGAAATCCCATATTAGGAATCCATGCGCATTCCATTCTGATCGCACAATCTTCTCTATTCAGTCGATCGACGCGAAACTTATTGTCAGTTTCGTCGAATCGAGATTTCTTTGCGTTTCTCCTCTCGAATACACCGATGCTCATTCCCTCGCTATTTTCGGTCCATTTCCAAAATTAGAATGTCCTATTATTCTCTGCTTTATTCGATCGAAACGGAAACATTTTCCACTCTGCGTTTTTAATCCAAAAACGGTTTCTCCATTTTAAAGTGGAAGTCATACGTTCCCGATTCCAACGGTTTTATCTCCCGCTCCATAACGCACTCGCAACATTTTCAATATACTCCACTTGACCCACCTTTCCTCGGATAACGTTCCAAGTTTCAAATTTGTAATTTTCCAGAGCCGGAAGAATCCAGTGGAGAAACGAGAAAACGAGAATACACAGAACTCTCTTCGCGGAAGATTCTCGTTTCTCTTTGAACCGCAGAGTTTGGTCATAATGGAGCTCGTCCATTGTCCACGCACATCCACCGTAATCGGACTTTATCGGGGAACGGTACTTGCTAAATGTTCCAGACGCCAATCCCGACGCCGCAAACTCGTAAAATCTTCTGACCTGAGAATTTGGCTGCAAATCTGAGAGACTTAATTGTTGGGAATGTTCTTGATTTTTGCGAGGTACAATATAGTAAGATGAAGTCACAGGAAATATAATTTTAATCTGAACATAACGTGAACAAATCTGAGAGACGTGATTTTTGAGAATGTTTTTGATTTTTGTGAGATACAATGTAGTAAGATGAAGTCATAGCAAATAGAATTTTAATTTAAACATACCTTGAAATGCAACTAACGTGAACAAATCTGAGAGACATGATTTTTGGGAATGTTCTTGATTTTTGCGAGATATAATATAGTAAGATGAAGTCACAGGAAATATAATTTTAATTTGAACATAATTTGAAATACAACTAACGTTAACGATAACGTGAAATCAACATTTCCACGAAGCAGTTTAAGCGTTTAAATTGCGGTCCAGTTCGGTCCAAGAACCATAACCGCACAGGATACGCGCAAGGATCCGAGAGTCCCGGAAGTGTTCCGGGAATTTCTTCGATCACTTCAATGTCCATTTAAGCAACTTACGAACTGGAAATCCCCCATCCGAACCTCCGGATAGAGAAGAATCGGATTCTTCGACGATTCAGTTTCCAATGCTTCAACGATTCACAAAGAATCTTTCTATATTCAGGAGCGGGCGAGATAGAATAGGGGAATTTTGTAGACGATGTTTATATGCGCGGATTGACGGCCGTGTCGTCAACAATGGAAAGAGTTTCGCCGAATTATACCGAAATGGCGGAAAAGATTGGAAGCGTACGGAACTTTTCGGCTGTTCTAATAAATCTCTTTCGAGGCCTTTTCTGAATAGACGAAGAATCGAATTTGTTTTAAATTTCGTTTCCAATCATCCTTATCTCTTCGAAGAGTATAACTCCGGGCTGTATAGCTTTATACTTATTTTTTTCTTTTATAAATTACCTTTCAGAGAATTTTATTCGAAAGCTCTAAATGCAGCTGTTGGATTTTGTTCATCTTTCTTGCTCCAACATGATTATTTTTGCTCAATCATTTTCCATCTATCGTGTTATAATAAAATTAATAATTGACGACCGACCGTATGAATATTTTATAAAATATAATTTAAGCTGATTTTGCACTTGCCATTTACAATTAGAATTAGTCGCTTGAATTAATGGTACTCAAGATCAAGAGGGGGCAGGTAAGAAAAACGGAAGAAGGAGTCGGGTAAGTAGAGTTTTTTCAATTAGTATCACAAATGGCCTATCTGATGTGGGCTAGCGAAATTGAAAATGTTATCAGAACGCGCGTGCGGGAGGATAAAGGAGCACGCATGCGCGTTACACGAACGAGAATCGTGGCGGGCCGAGCGATCTTCATTCAGTTCACCGGCACTATTTGATCGCCACGGTTGTCGTTCTTCCAGAAACCTGGTTGGTTCGCGCGGTGCTCTATCACGTGTCTCGTGATTGTCACTCCCGCCTGTCATCTCTTTAAAATTCTATAACATAGCCACGCGATTACCGATTTCACGAGATTAGTGTTTGTGCGAACAGTGAGACTGTCAAGAGTCACTCGATTTTTCCTATTCGAATTTATTTTTTAGACTCGCCAGAAAGTTTGTACCGTCGCAGTGTGAATGATCGTGATTGTGAAGTTTCGTTTGGAAGTGACAGCTCCGAATTGACCGTGAGAGATTATGTTCCCTCTCGACTCGGTTACGCGAGCAAAACCGGTGCGAAATTTCCATTGATATTTTGTGAAACGATGAATGAGGTAACGAACGGTATTTGTTTGGTTATTGTCTCGGTAAAAGTTTAATGTCACGGTACCTGAATGGCGAATGATGCTTAAACATGAAACTCGTAAAGTTCGTTAGAAAACAAATGTTTTAGATTAGATATAATTTATGAGGTACGAACAGGGGTTAAAAATAGCGGGATGATTGTTCTCCAAGGGAAAGTGGCAGGGTATTGTGTAACGTAATTAATCGTCCCACGATAATTAACAAGGAGGTAAGCGTTTCGATAATATTACCCAGCGAATCGGAAGCGTGGGTTACAAGTGGCATTTAATAAAGACCGATAGCAACCAATGAGCCAGATACCGAAATGGATTAGAATGTCAGTGTTTCGTCAACACACGGTCAAATAATTTCTGCGTTATTACGGTATGCGAAATTTTGTTGTCGAAAAAGAAACGATTTCGCTGCTTCCCCCTCCCCCCACACTCGTTATCGTATCAATGTACATATGCATATATGTGCGAGGGAGTAATTACTGTGTGCGTTAAACGTTGTTGAAAGTGGAAGTCAAACACGACGTACAGTTTCTCGAAAAAGTTATTCGATTGCCGGATTATACTGCTAATGTTCCTGCAATTTCCAATTTTCGTAGGCAAATTTCAAGAAAGTGGAACCATATAAAATCACATTTCCAGTGGTAATTTTGTGTTGCAGAAGAGATATCTGAAAAATTGGAAACATTAACTTTAAAATTCGAAATTAAGTATTTCTAGTATAAAAATAGGAGTCGCCAATTCTAGCAAATTTCGATTTTGCACGCAAGTAGTCATTTGATTGAATAAAAGTTTATTTACGTTGGAGTCGTATACAGTTCCTTGCGAGCAGTTCTGTAGAAAATGGAGTGCGAGTAACTTGAATGGAATGATCGAAAAAGAGAAGCAAAAATTGTTTCTTTGAAGAAGGGCTGCTAGAAAGTGTACGAATGTGTTTTCAACGCGAAAATTGTCGACCGAGGTTGAGGCAGGTCGTTTCCGAGGGCAGAATTCATCATTAGTCGAGGCGTGACGATCGACTCGAACGAGGCGGAATTAGGTTCCGAATAGATTTCGATAAGACATCAGTTAATTGGTGTTAACCGACTGTGCCAAGGTAAATACTTGAGGTGCTGCGACCCACATACGGCGTTTATGAGTGATAGACGGAATGGCCGTACAAAGGAGGCAGGATAAAAATATTTATCTCCAGCACCTACCACCGTAACAAGAACCGATTCGCCGTGAATTGAAAGCGCGGTTGCTATTTTTACCGTATTATATGGGTTATGTTTCAATTCTCATTCGCTCGTTATCCCTTCGTAAAACATCGTTCCGGACGTGTCCGAAAAAGATAATCCGCAACGGCGAACATTCGCGATAAATTCACTGTCGATATTGTTGATGAACTCGGCGAGCGAAGAAATACGATTCAATCATTTTCAAATCATTCGATAAACGTTGCTCGATGTTTGAAATTACTGCAATATCGTCTCTAACAATGAACTGTAAAGGGGTTATCTCTTTTTCAGTACACAGCGAAAGAGCATTGTCTTTGATTGACTGCAATGGGAACAGAAGGGTCATTCAATTAACGATTTGACTACGATAGTACGACAATTGAAAAATACGAATATTGGCATTTCGATGACCCTGGAGCAGTATTTTTCTACGTTGAATAATAAAAGGGATGAATTAGTTTAAAAATAAATTGAGTTGCGTTAAAGAATAAAGTGCAATCGCACCTGTCGAGTGCATCCACATACAAAATAAGGTTGAAAAAATTTCTATCATACTTTTCTATTTTTACTTAAAAAAAAAAATAGAAACTGTACATCAAACTCAAACGCGTGAAATCCTAACAACGAGATATAGATTTTTATAAAAATCATACCACGTTCATCAATCTTCCACCCACAACTCTTACCTCCTCGTGAAACTTCAAAATCAAGCATAAACCACGGTAAGAAAATTCTTTTCCATCTGAAAAACTATCGTTCACAATACCCTTAACAAGCCGGCAACCGCAAACAAAAGGCGGCTGGCTCGTCCAGTAGCCTAGGATAACGAACCTATTATATTTAGCGTGGCCGGCGCGGCTCTAGGGGGTTAAACTGATTAAGTCCGAATTGGCTGTCCGAAAAGATTGACGGAGAGAGCGCGGGTCGAAGACAGGACCCGTGGTTCGTGGGTGGAACGGTTGATTACCGGTTACGGATATAGCCTAACACCCTCGTAGGAACTCCCAGGAAGCGGAACCAGTTCGAGTAGAAGCAGTTTATAATGTCACATAATACCATCGCGTTAAGTATACCCAACTATGCCAAGAAGTCGAAGGACATCGTATCCGGTCCCAGTTCGCGATTCTCGATGGATGTTCCTCGTGTTCGCGAACGTTGTAGCTTTCGCGAGTCATTCTCGCGAGTCAACGTGAAACTGCCGACGTAAATTGGCCAGGATCAATTTTCCAAACTCCAGAAGGATTAGGCACGCGTGTCGTAAACATGTGAATCGAGAAACCCAGCCACGGTGTACGACAGTCGGAGAGACACTAGCCTACTCGAGTGGAATTCGAATGACAAGAAGATGGACTATTGATAAGGAGGATCGACTGTGCTGGATAGAAGATCTCACGGTTCCGGCTGAAAAATGTTGTCCACGGTGTCCAGTGTCCCGCTCGAATCGAATTCTTCCTACTACGCGACCGTCATTGGAAACGATGCCCAGAATGATCTGTCCGGTATGACGACGCCTCGATTTATTTGCGGCCGGGTCGCGAATCGATCCGACACATAATCGCGGTAACCGTTACCGCGTGGTAGAGTTTCCTGTATTCGTGTGACAAAGCCTGATCGAATTTGTCAATCATTTTTATTGCACTAGTAGCAGCGAACCCGACTTGTCGACGCACATCGTAAATTAATTGTGAAATGATTCGTAACGTACAAATTGAACTTACTATGAATCGAAATATTAATTCTTCGTGCTGCTTTGCAAATTTTGATGAACGTACATAAGAGAATTATAAAATTTTTCTTTCTTTCGAACAACAATTGTTGATAAATCTTTGAATGTTATTAAGCTATTTTGCACATTTACATAAAATATTTCGACGTTTCGATCCACGATTTGGATCATTTTCAAGAAACTTATTTCATTTTAATTGCGTTTGCTTAACCTAAATTAGTTATTAATTAAAAATTCTTTAAAGTTTGTGGAAACGCAAGTTTCTTGAAAATGATTCAAATCGTGGATCGAAACGTCGAAATATTTTATGTAAATTTGTAAAATAGCTTAATTATTGTCAGCAAAAATGATCGTACCAGCGCGCCAATAACATTCAAAGAATTGTAAAATGATTCGTATTGTTGAAATTGAACTTACTATGAATCTAAATTTCAATTCTTCGTGCTGCTTCGGAAATTTTGACGAACGTCCATGGAGGTCCGTGCGGTGG
Source organism: Lasioglossum vierecki (assembly GCA_028455595.1). Lineage (NCBI taxonomy): Eukaryota > Metazoa > Arthropoda > Insecta > Hymenoptera > Halictidae > Lasioglossum > Lasioglossum vierecki. The sequence goes on along the minus strand of CM052341.1, from coordinate 6,650,176 downwards.
CCTTCAGGGCAATTAATTTGATTGAATTACATAGATTGAGTTAATGGGTTCCGTATAATGTCACCGCAACGCGTGCCCACGCATGATCCATCGATAATACACTTCCCTTTCCGGTTCTTTTTATTTGTTATGCGCTATACGTGTTAATACCAGCCAATAATTTTCGTGAATTTCTCGATTCTCCCATCGGCTATGTACATAAATGTATATCGAGGGCTCTTGTTCCCGCGCAAAACAAAGCGTTTTGTTGAAAATAACGCTTCGCCCACGCAGATTCGGTATCGGATTTTATCGAAACCATGTTTTTCAAGATTTCGCACACATTCGACGCGATACATCCGTCCGCAGAATAACTCCTATAAAATCGTTGGTGTATTTCTTTCGATGACAACACTCGCCGGAAATCTTTCACAATTAATCTTCGTTTCGGCCGTTCTAAAAGTTTGTTTTTCGTGAGCGAATATGTTTTGTTGTCGAGGCTGATCAAGTGGCTGAAAGTGACAGGATCAATTGCAGGGAACTTTGTTTCAGTGATCGAGTCCGAAAATGCGACCACTTACATGCTGCCTGCGTATATTCGCACCACGTCCATGATCATTTGCATCGTTGTGATGATCATTGGAATTATAGGAAATCTTATGGTGAGTTCCTCTTTATTATTGTTTCAATGGTTCGAAAATTTAAACGAATTGAAACGACACTGTTTTTCACGTTTTCCAGGTGCCGCTAGTCGTGTTCCGTGGCAAGGGCATGAGGAACAGCACGAACATCTTCCTGGTGAATCTGAGCGTGGCTGATCTCTTCGTTCTTCTGATTTGCACCCCCACAGTTCTCGTCGAGGTCAACTCCGGACCGCAAGTGTGGCCGCTCGGGGAACATATGTGTGAGTCATTGTTTCACGTCACAATGCATGCTTCTATATAGGGCGTTCTCGCAAAACCTACAACCTTTGTAAAAATTACACACCTAAAATGCTAATTTAATTAAATTTAATAAATGCAAATTTTCTCGACCCTAGAGCCCAGTCCAAGAAATTGAACCCCTTGCCTTGGAGAAATTTTTGCATCAATTCTATTCGCTTTAACAAATTTTAACTACTTGCACTAAAAAAAATGATGTCTCGGAGAGATTAATCGTTGGAGTTAATCGTTATGCGAGCTTCGAGGCTATTCATCACGTTCTTTTCTTACACAAATGTCTCTCTGCATATAACAGCGTTCCTCCATGTAGTTCATACACTTTTTCCAAGCGAATGATAAATGGTAGTCAGCGAAATTGAATAAGGAACGTCAAATTTCGCAGAATGGCTTTTGTTTAAATTTTCTTCTGATTTATCGAACATCTCTATTGATTTTTAAAAGAGAACATACTTTTCCAAGATGAATCGGGGCACCGTGTATACAACGTGGCTCACGTTGTTTACACGCGTTCTTCTTGCACGCTGCCAGAGATGCAGAGGAGGGGAGCTTTGAGTTTTGATTGCTAAATTGCAGCGACACGTCTTCAATTGCCAATAGGAAGTCGCAGACCGGCTATGGTATGAATCAGACGTATAGTGCGTTTCTCTCATTGCATCCTCTAATTCAATAATGCGCTGGTTAGGCGGGAGAATCGTCAGCGAGCGGAAGCAGTGTTTGCGATCGATAGTATCTTCTAATTGGCAGTGCAAGTTCCTCAAGGAGAAAATTTCCTGATAGAATATTTAATAAACCCTGTACCATCACGAAAAATCTCAAAGTTTCCTCATCCTTCCAGAATTAGCAGAGTGCTGCTCCCTAGTCGGAGAGTTCCTCCTTGTTCGCAATTTGCCGGCGCAAAGATAAGAAACCTGGATGATACTAGGTCCCTCCCTATAGTTTTTGGCATGGCACGAGGTCACCGGTGTTTTTCCTCGAACGGTAAAACGCTTTCGAACGGTTACGGTTTCTTGGATAGAATCCAGCCAACGAAACGACGACGACACACCGAGTGGAAACGTCGCCGCGTACCGATTGAAATTAAAACCGGCGTAGATTCTCTTATCCACTCGAACGGAATTCGAATAGACGACTGGAACAACAAGCCTGCTATAGACCGAGTAAATCAATCGACCAGCCGAAACACCAATCCTCTAACCGTCGCCGACGGTTTTCGACGGGATTTCATCGTTACGTGCTCCACCGTCGATCCGCGAACTGCTAAACTCGTGCTTCCAAGTGCCTTCGAGCCTCGCAGCGCGTTACAAACCGTAAATATTAAATATTAACACTTTACCAACTATAAGCCTATTAATAGGTTTTTCAATAATTGTGCTGTCGAGAGTCTCGTAAATCATGTAACTACCATGGACGCGTAGAAATCCGCAGAGAAATTGATGAAACCAGCGCACAATAAAAGCAACAATTTCCACTGACCGTTTTATTTCGGTAATCAAAGAATCGCTCGCATCTCCCATTCGTTCACTTCGTAAAGTTACCGTGTACCTTCACTTCACAATTCATCATGAAGATGCATTCAATTCACATTTCATAGTTCAAAATTGATCAATGTGCACTCAATTCCCAATTCATCGATGCACATTCAATTCACAATTTATTATCAATCCACATTCAATTCACAATGTAAAGTTATCGTGTATTTCGAAGTAAAAATGCGCCCTCTCACAACACCGTGCAGGTTTTCACCAGAGTACAGGAATCCTTACTCGTTACGGACAGCACACCCGTTAATGAATTAACATGCGTGATTAAGCGTGGAGGAGGTGGTGAAGCGCGCGGTCACAATGGGGATTTTTCAAAGTTGTGGCCTTTCTCTCGTGTCCACGACGGTAGTCGTAATTAATTACGCCACCTACGACACGCCGATTCTTTCTCATCTCCATGGGAATTTCTGTTCCCGTTGCCCGCTGCATCACCCGTTAAACTTTTAAAGCCTCCGCGAGAGCTACTGCGGGAACACCGGAGGATTTATAAAAGCTGCGAGACTCGGAGACCACTGTCTCGGGCAACGTGCTAGAGTGGATCAGCAAGCTATACAATCTTCAGCTATTCTCCTCACATTTTCACTGGGAATAAATTTTCTCTTTCTTACGGGAAAATAACACGCGATAACGAATCGAAGCATCCCTTTGGATAATGGTTTTCGAAGAACGTGGGTAAACATACGAGAGAAACGCTATCGAAAGGAATAATAAGGTCCAAGAATACTTTAACGTTCGCTTGAACGGGTTCAACTCCTTAAGAGAAGAAATACAGTTCTGTTTAGCACCTGTCCCCCATAAGTCACTCGAACAAAGCACGATTCTACGTAAAGTTGTGCAGTTTATTTACGACTCCGCCAAATTGTGTCGAAAGATCTCCCCGTCTCCGTGACTTTATCGTTGTTTAACAATAAATCTCCAGCAGGAGGAATTTGTACATGTATGCTTTTATCGCCCGATTCAATCGCCGTTTGACCCAGACAAATTTTTACGACCGAGAATTCGGAGAATACGTCGTATCGCCGAAAATACGAGACGAATCTTTCTGCAAAATAAAAATTTCATTCGGTGTTTTCGAATTTTAACGAGTTAAATTTCTGATGGCGACAATCGACACCCGGAAAATTGTGTGTGCACGCGGATTATTGACAATAGTTCGCCCCGATGTGCCCGATTAAACACTTTACGGCAGCGGCCGTGCGAAGTCATTTGTATCGATGGGTAACACGTATTACTGTTCATCGAAAGCTCCGAGTGATCGAGTTATCCGAGTTTGGCGTGAGCATCCCGACAGAATCGCATAAAATATCGTTGAAAGTAAACCGCGTTGCGCAACGTATTAGAAATTGCCTTTTCACACGACATACGCTCCGGATTGCAGTGACGGAGGCAACGAGATGGAGCAGAAAACTGGAACACATTCTACTGATCGTAACATCGAAGGGGCTGTTTTAAGAATATTGCATGATTCAACGCGAACGAATCTTGCGGGTCTCGAGTTTGCTACATTGTTCCCTGGACCACACGCCTTTCGTTCTTTTATTCCCGACACGTGATAAATCATTGTCCCATTCTAAATCACATTTGTGCACGGTTCTTCAAACTTCTTCTTCTTGATCCTAATCTTGAAAATGTATTCTGAGGAATTTTGATGATCGACGTTACACGAAAAGTGGCGTGGTACCGGGAAGAATGTTCGAAGCACAGGGAGATCATAAAGTTCGCATATATGCTGAGGACTGCATCAGATTGCCAGTGGAACGTTCCCTGCACGCTCGAATCTCCTTAAGACCATCGTCGCTCTCCGGAGAGACGTTCCACGGCGTCGAAGTCTTGTCTTTCATCGACGAGCATGCTATCTCGACATGTGGAATTTATGGTCGTCTAATATGACGGGGTTTGCGAACGCCTGCTTAAGAGTATGGAATTCTATCGCGAGGAACTCGCCGCCGGATCGATGCAGAGAGTGCTGTGAAACTGGAGAACGCCAGAAGGGTTTCGAAATCCGCGGAAACTTCGCAAACTCGTGGCACCTGATACCGCGATGATCGAACGCGGGAAGGCATTTTTTCGAATTCTTTTTAAACGAAAACTAATGCCGGAAAATGGACGAATAATTTCATGATTATTTTCCAGAGTTATCGTCTGCATTAACTGCACGCCATTCGCATAAAGAAATGTAATGTCTGTCTCGCATAACGGACCTCCTCTAGCGGCGAGCGAAATTTAATCAGTCGCAAAGCAGCAGTCCCATAATCGCACCATTTACAACCTGAAAACTTGAGCTTCGTCTACATTACTCGGGGCCATAATCGACCACATTAAGGATCCAAGAACATTTTCATACATTCTTGGAGAATAGAAGTGTAAAGTTCTACTCGCGAAACTTCGAAGATCTACGAAGGTTCGCGAATTCTCGGCGAAATTTAACCGGCACACTTTGTGCATTTTCTCGTCGCAGGCATTTCTCGTTTTTCTAATTTTTCATTCAGTTTGCGAGGCTTCTTCGGAGCAAGTTTGATAAATATACACGCCCCCGGTCTCGTATATATCAACGATTTAGTTTCTTTTCTTTGCTTCTTATCCGCTTGTTCCTCGCCCAGTTTCGCCAACTTTTCACCGTGTTTTGGAAACTATACGAAACCTGATCCCTCGGAGAATCGGATATTTTGCAACAGAATGAAAGTATTGTTCGAAGTGGAATTACTCGGTGACTCGTGCGCCATTCTCTCCATCTTTCTCTCGCGATGAATCTCTTTCTCTGTCCCTTTTCGTGGCTGATAACTGTCTTCTTCTTTCTCGGAGGTTATAACTGGGTCTCGAGAAGTTTCCGCAAATTAAGTGATAGTCGAGGATCTCCTTTTTGCTTTGAAACAATTGGCTGAACGAGGGAAACGAAATTCACTCTTTGAGTTACGTTAATCTTCAGTCTACTCGAGTGTCTTCTTTGTAACTCTACTTTCCGCGAATGTTTTCGTAGTAATTCTACTTTGCAAGCATTGTGAACTCGTTGGTATCGTCTTCTTTAAACTCTCGTTTGGCCCTTGTGTCAAATCATCAATTTACATTTTTAACGCGAAACACGTAACCAAAAAACCTACGATGTAAATGTTAACTTCTTAAAAATTTCTTGCTAGCTAGAATAATTCCATTGAGCATGATATTTTCCATTCTTTGGGTACGAATGTGATATAATATCATATACAGATTTGGTTCGTGAAATATTGGACGGATAAGGGTTAGGACGTTTCCGAATGCAGAAGAATAAAAACATTCGGTGCCTTCGCTCGTTAATTATCCAGGGTTAATGGAAAATATTCGAATACAGACGACTTGATTAACGAAACGGTCCCTTGAAGCAAGTCCGACGATGAGAGACGAGAGGAACGCGAGGAATGTAAGGGATATAGTGGTTGGCACAGGGCGAGGACGTCAAGTTAAGGCGAGCAGTCCGCGCCTCATAAAACCCAGACACCTAAACGCTATTCCCATCGCACCCCCATCTATTCCACCCCCGTATACACACCATGGAACCTCTCCTATCCTCCCAGCGATCTTCACCGTTCTCCGCATGATCCAGTCACCCTCTGAATTCGTTCGATCGTTCCGTTGCTCTCAGTGTACACTACTCGACGGCGATGAGAAACTATGACTCGTCGATGACGAAAAAAGAGGAGTATAATACCGTGTTTCGTTACGGGGTCGATCATGGCGTTGGTCATTTCGGTGCAATGCTGCACGCGGTGCACAGGGAAAAACATTGTCTATGGGGAAACACAGTTCCCTGCTGGTAATGGATTTTAGAAATGAACCAGAGAAGTCTTCGTGGTGTTTTAGCAATGGTTAAAATAAAGTTGGTAATTATATAGAACAGGTCTGCGTACTCCGATATTGATGAAATTTTAATATGTTATAGATTTAGACATTTTGAACAATTGTTTCCTTTTCCAATATAGGGAGGTTGCTTTTAGTTTTCGAGATATTTGCAAAAGACTATAGCTAATACTGTATTGAATTTTCGTATTCCTGCATGCTTTTATTTTTTGTAATACCACACACACCCACCGAGTGTTTCTAAAAAGAAGGTTTGCGTTATGAAGTTAACATTTGCGCCAATTTACGTTGCCACGGAGCGTGCAGGAATACGAAAAATTCAATACAGTATTCGCGGTAGTTTTTTGCAAATATCTCAAAAACTGAAAGCGACCCTTCTATATTGGAAAAGGAAAAATTTGTTCAGAATGTGTTGCTGCATAACCTACTAAAATTTCATCAAAATCGGAGTACGCAAACCTTTTCTATATAATACCATAAAGTTTAACGTAGTCTTTCAGGAATTCACTTTTATGTGTTGCTTATGATCGGCTGTCGATTGAAGTTGCCGATTCAATTACCATTGACGAGTCATCGGAACTCGGGTCGACAAGGCGATTTGATCTTGTTAACACTGCCATTGGCTAACGAACGCCGGTTAAATCGCCGTTAAACAGCACCGTTGCGACACGGTACAACCGCGATTATCGACGCGACATCGTAAAATTTCGATTTTATCGCTGGCGCACTCGCGGGCCGCTCCCTTTCCAGCAGTCTGCCGTGAACGGACGTCACGATCGACAACGCGTATTACCATTAACAATGTACCGAGCACTTTCCTTCGTGAAGACTTTGATCTTATTCGGCGGTTCCAGCTGGTGACGTCACTGTGATTTCTACCGACTGTTTCGCATCTGAATGAAAAGGATTCGTGTAGAATTCAGTGAAAAATGTTTCACAATACTATGCGAGAGGGCGGTTCTGAAAAATGCATGTTCCAGAATTGTAGGCGGAGGTTAGGTTATCGGCGGTGGAAATGTTAAACTGTTCGGGGAAAATTTAAAGGTTATAACGGAACTGCTGTTCTTTATGCAAAATAAAATCACTATTCAACGAAATTATAGACTTTGTAGTTTTATGCAGAGGAAGCTATGGTATTGCGGATTCAGTAATTCACTTCGGAGACAATCGAATTGTAGCGTAGATTCTGTAATTTACTGTAGAGACAACAATTTAATGAAATTGTAGCTTCAATACTTCACTACAGGGACAAGTGTTCAATGAAACTGTAGTTTCAATATTTTACTGTAGAATCGACTGCTCAATGAAATTGCAGTTACAATAATTTTCTGCGAGAGACAGCTGTTCAATGAAATTATAGTTTCAGTACTTTACCGCAGAGACAACACTTTAATTGTAACTCCGATAATTTATTGCGGGGACAGCTGTTCAGTGAAATTGTGTGGGATGAACTGTTTAAGGGAATTAAGTTGTGCATATTAAAATGGACGATGAAATAAATGTTTTACGCGATGCACTGAATTTTTGCGTTTTATTTAGGAATTTTCGGAAACAAAGTAGGTGCGATGGATCATGGGACTCGGATGGTTCTACGGTCGGCCCGCAAAATGACGTTTCAGCTGAAATCTCGTACCGAAGATACATCGTTCGATCGTCCATCTTCGCATTAAAATTTTCACGACTTCGAAACGGCTTTTTTCAGCCACGGCAGTAAAACTAGCCAGAGTTCTTCATCCAGTTTCATTGCAACCCTAAATCACTCGAGCGACAAAAATATATGGTTTCGTCGGGCAGGCAACGTTCGCATCCGCGAACAATAAATTCAGACGAGCAGCTCGGCTGTGCCCGTCGATCGAACATCTATGATTTACTCCTCGACGAAACATTGTCTCGCCTAACTGCATCAAGACGCTCTTAAGTATGATAAAATTCTCCAGCCTTTGTTCGGTAATCGATGTCCGATCGACACTGCACATTGCCTTGGAAATTCTACCGACCGATTCAATCAAGTGTAGATATCCGCTGAATGCACTCTGATGCAATATTGCCTTTCAAGATTTTCCCAAGAGTTAAAAATCGTCTCTAACGTATTTATCTAATAATAATTTGACTGTGGATTTTCTGCTTTAACGAGAGAAATATAGGTAGTAAAAATTTTAATTTCTTCGAAATGCTTCAGTCAAGAAGACGCCACGAAAAATTCCATTTAACAAGCTGCATATTTAATAAACGACGCGGAGTATTGGCTTAAAAATTCTGGAGAACTTTGTTTTAAAATAGTTCTATGTAGACCTGAGGCGATTATGCAGATTCGCGGCTTTATACATAAATGCAGAGAGCTCGCAGCAAAATAGGGTTTTATTTGGTTTGGTGTTTCGGTAAGCGAAAAATCTGATCGAAGTTTACGATCCTCTCTTTCGTTGTTTTTCGAAGGAATTTTATAAGCCTGCTGGAGAGAATAAATCGAATATGTAATTTAAATATTTATGTCCATTGTAGTTAGAAGAAGTTGCGGTCGTCCATTGTTAAAAAGCACGACGCAACGCGTCGAATCGGTACAGAAGCCCAGGTCTCGCGAAGCCCTTAATGAAATGAAGCATCTTCGAAGTTCTCGGCTGGAACTCGGGCATTAAACATCAATGTCCTGGCAGCCAGGAACTTGGTATCTGATTAGAAAACCTTTTTCCCGAACATAGATCCTGGATCAGATCGTACCACTCGAATGGAAACCCGTCCCCACGCGACCACCAACTTCTACGTGGTCGTCCGTCTCGATTTAGCGGTCGGGAAACTCAACTTTTCATGCGGCGGCTGCGTTCAGCTTGAAAGTCGTAAAAGCTGCGCAATCCCCCGGGGACCGTATTTTATTTTCATTTTCGAAACTGATTTAACCAACCATTTGCGCGACTATGTCAAACGACCTCGCGACCGAGACGCTCCGCGTGTGTATTTTAAACAGCACTCTTCAGAAACCAATTTTGATCACTTTACGAGGATCAGTCTTCAGTTCGAAATATGCGTGAATGTATCTATGTGGTTGGCAAAAAAGTAATTTTCAGTTCTTCCCAGAACTGTTTTACTTCTTTACTACTTGTGCAAATTAATTTTTATGTACCGGAACTTATGGATTAATTAATCCAATGAATCGCATTATTATAATCGTATTGATTTTTTTTAAATGCAACTGTGCAGGATTATATAATAATACCATATCGATTTTACCATTATTATAATTTTTGTTTTTCTTTTTTGCTTTTTATGCATGTCCCTTCTTTGTTATTAGACGAGTAATCTTGTATATCCTTCTCTTGTTTTTATTATAAACGCTGTAAAAGGGCTTCGCTCCGTCCATAATAATTAATAATAATATTAATATTTTCAACATAATTTAATGCAATTTTATATTCCGATTTATGAACAGTCGAGTTTCTCGAGTAGGACGATCGCATTTTTAAACATAAAAACCCCAAGCGTCCTCCTCCGTTACTGTTTTATTCGAGAATACGGTCAGTCATTACGGTCCCGTTTATTTATCCCGAGGACATCTCGCGCCTTGTTAGCGGCATCTGCTGTTTGTTTCCTTTACGAGGAGCACTGCTAACGACCGGGACCGCGATTACAACGTCGAGCTGCTTGTTTTCCGTCCGTCGAAGAAGAAAAGTCGCCCTGGGAACAACAGCTGCGAACCCCACGATCGAAACCGTCATCGAGGGTCGCTCACGCCTAAACCTTTTCTCCAACCCTCCTACAATTTAATGTATAAGCTACTAGAACTATTTGATGTCGCCAGAGTTCCACTCGAATTGTACGATTTTTATTGATTTTTCTTTTCCGAATGTTTCTGAACTTTTTAACGTGCAAATTTTTGTACATGACGATTTTAATAATACTAGGAACAGGTGTGAAGAAGATGGAACAAAAAGATGTAAAAGCTGCGTTACATTTTTATGAACTACAGAGATTTGTATGGTTATTAATTTTGTGTGGTCCAATCTAGAGAGATTGGAGACCAATTAGTTCACCCTGTTACGACCCAATCTTAAATAGAAGCTGTGTCAAGTTTTTTGAAATAAAAAACTCCATTCTGCACCGGTTAGACCCATATACAGAATTGGATGCATTTGTTTGTTCTATTTCTGAAACTTCCAATAAGATAGCACAATTTTAATTGATTTTTAATTGATTCACAAAGGACCGGGATCCTATTAGTTCCCATTTCCAATAAAAGCTCCACGAGACTTTTAAAATAAAAGGTTCTACCGTGGTAAAACTGAAATGAAAAACGTATTAAATTTTAGTTCCGAGCAATACATGTATCGTCGCATTTTTATAGGTGCCGTAATCGTGGATATATGCTGATAGTTTTGATTAAAACAATCGTGTAATATTTTCCATTTTTTACAGATTCATTTTTTTTGTTTCATTTCTACAAATTGGTAGTATTATTTCCGATCATCGATGGCTCGTGATTTTGCGTCCTTTGAAAATTGCTTTTTCAAATTGCTTTTTTAAATTGCTGTCTTTTCATCTTGAAAATGTGATTGCTTGATCATTCTGGGAAAGTTTAAAAAAAAAAACAAGGTCGAAGAGGTCGAAAAAAGTGATTTAGAGCTTCGTCGACAGATTTATTGCCTCGGGAGGAAAGTTTGTTGTGGAGTAGCGCAAATTTTTCATGAAAAGTGTGGTCAGTAACGAGAGATCAGAGTACCGCATGAAATCTTTATTGCCCTTTAAAAACATACCGGTCTACGGTAGCCACAGCTTTGGACTAGCAAATTGTGGTCTTACGTAAGAAAATAAAGCACCTCCTCGCGACTGCGAGCGGGCAGATAAGGCTGGAAGAGAACTGGAAAGAAAGTTACCAGATTGCCGACATTTTTCATCGGTTATGTCTTCCATATCGACCAGTTTCAGTGGAATATGTCAGGTCCCCGGCAAGACAGGTCGGTCCAGTGGTTAGCACCTACAGGGTGTCCCGTCTAAAAAAGAATCTTTAACCCCTTTCACTTAGAGCTATTTTAACTCGAAAATCAAACATTTCTGCTGACCTAAAATATTTCCATTCCCTGTGCCTTCTTTAAATATTTAATAATTGATCAGTAGACTGCGGATCTTCATGCAAAATAAAATTTGTCTGTATCGATTGTATGAAATAAAAACTAATGATTTTAATAGAGGAGAAATCATATTTCGACATCTTCAATTTTTTAATTTTTCAATTATTTTGAATTTCATCTTCTCAATAATATCCTTAATAATGCAAACAATATTTTAATGGTTAATCTAAAAGTAGCTGAACAGACTCAAACTTTGGACCGTCCTGTATCGATCAGATCGCCTAACGAGCATCCTTGATCGCCGCAACCATAATCGGTAGCCGTCATTAATTTGATTAGCGATGTAGCCGTTGTATTTTAATGAGTCCTTTTGACAGCAATTACCGGTCGTTCCGTTATTTACATTCCATTTTCTATCGACGATCGTCGTGCAGGGACAACAACAATAGTTACCAGCTCATAATAGGGGCTTTCCTCTTTGGTCCCGGTTTTCGACAAACATTTCGACGACGTGTCCCGCCGCCGGTTCGCAAACAAACCTTCCGACTGGCTCTGAACGCGAGAAAAGAAAACGTGGCTACTCCGCCGCTCTGTTTGCACCGCAAACAACTCCTTGCACTTTGCCGTCGACGATTTAACTTCAACTCTTCGTTGCCGTCGTCTTGATAGATCGTCGTTCCGTTTCCTAATGCCTTCGCATTATACTCCTGTCCTTTTAGACCGAATTAATCGGCCTGGATACAGGTAACGCGGCCGCAATAACGCTAACGAGCAAAGTGATCGACGTGCTACTAAGAAAATATTTGCATAATAATAAATCGACTTGCGCGTGGTAATAGTTCATTGCGAGACTCTCATTTGCCACGACGATGCCCATAAAAGTCGCAGAAAATCAAGAATCGATCGGAGTTTATCGTGGCGACAATTTCTCTGACGTTTTCACATCTTGTAGATCTCAATGAAATTTGGTTTACTCAGAGTTGTGGTAATTTAAATATATTGCAATTTAAATTGCCACATTAATCAAATTGAATAAGAGATCAGAATTAAAAATTACATTGCAATTTAATTGAATAAGGCGACTGAATTTCAAGTTACGAAATAATTGAATGCATTGTAGTGTGAATTACTTTGCAATTATAATTTGATGCTACGAACGCGACGGTTTCGAATACGAGACCATTGTCTGACCAAAGGAAGCCTATTCTACTTGCGCAAGTCGCAGACGCAGGTGTCTTGCAAATTTTATTCAACACAAACAATTTGAATAATAGATCCTCTTTCCGCGACCTCCCTTTCTATTCTATTCGTTCTCGCCATTATCTACAGTATCAATATTAATAACAAAGATACTGTGGTATTACATTGGATTCCCAGCTAACCAAAGATGCGAGCTACATTCCCTTTACGAAACCGCTATTAATCCAGCTTAAATCAACGACGCAACTTCTAATTCCGAGCTTATACTCAATGACGCAAGTTCTGATTCTCTGCTTAGCCAATGGCCATGCAGATTCCCATTTTCTGGAGCTGGGACATTCGCGTCTACGTCTACTTTCCTCTGGCCACGTTCCACTGACCAAATTGTGTGTTTCATAAAAATAAGTATCGAATAAACGTTTTTCTCGCTAAATTTGGAATCTGTCGACGATATCATTATAAAAATATTTTTTAATTAATTATACACGATCAAACTAGTAGAGGTAGGTTTTTTTGTAAAATTCAAAGATGCTTATGGAAGGTATCAAAGAGTATGAATCGCCAACAAGATTACACCAACATCCCTAATCCAATATCCATCGTAGACAAAGGGTTAATTAACGGTAAATTACGTCGAGATTGTCCAAGGATGATAACCTAATTAATACCTAATAGGTGAAACCGTTCTGTAAAAAGACAAAATACGGTTCGCTTCATCGGGCAAAGGGTCCACGGAGTTAAGAATAAAGAGAACACCGGGAATCCTTGCAGGGTCGAAGCAGATTTCATTCGTGGGGGAGCGTACGTCTACGTCACACCACTCTGAACGAGTCAACCCCTCCGCGCATCGATCGTAAATTTCCTTTAACTTTTACCAGCGAAGCCGCACACGCCCGTATCTGTGCCTTGGCGGAAGGATTGAAATTCCGGAAGGGTATCTCGCCTCGTCATAGATACCCGGATGCTTCGATACGGGGTGGGATGAAAAATTAGATGGATCCCCGCGGAATACTCCCTGAGAAACCTGCGGATCGGTTACCGTGTTTCCTTTCTTTATGAGATTCTTTTCCACGGAATCTCGATATTGTTAGCCCCTAACTCCGATGGAAAATCCGTTGCACATTTTTGTCCACGCTGGAACCAACGAAAGGAGCCACAGAAATATGATAGTTTTCGCAATACTATTTTCAAAAAAAATTAAAGAAGTGTATTTAATCTAGTTTTTTACAAAATTATGTTTGTACTCCAAGTACCCGTCAACTCTGAAAAAATTCTGAGAAATTGAGGGTTCTAGAGCGTCCGACGTTAAAGATTTATCAATGGATCATTCTGTTTCTTCTTCATACTATACACTCGTAATATTTCGTGCTACATCAGTCAGCGTATTCATTTTTTCCACGCTTATGCGCCTTCCGGGCCACCGGTTGTTCATTGTTTTAAAACAGGTGATTTCACTCGTTGCGATTCAGTGAACGATTACGCGATTATCTATTTGATATACCGGGAATCGTTTAATCCCGAAGAGATTTGTTTTTATAAACTTTAGGCGACATTAACGGGAATGTTTTCCCAAACGATCTAAAATGTTTTATTCGTATTTTTACGGTTGATAAGGGAGCAGTCCAGCCGAATCTAGGGTAGACAAAAATCTTTCGGCTCGCGTGACTGGCGTTTTACAACCGGGAAAATGGACGATGTCACCCGGATGATCTCTCGGTTGTTTATCTAGTCACGTATATGCTGAAGCATCGCGACAACGAGCAATTTTTAGAGGATACTGTTGCTGGACATATGCAAAAATAGCCAGCTCGACAGCATCGCTTCTCCCCGGCTGTTTTCTGGAAAAATAACACGTGTCAATCGTTCGGAAACACTGATTCTGTCCGACTACACACGTTCGCTCGTCGATAAACGACGCGGTGGAATTTTTTCTGATCGGGAGAATCGTAATCATGTTCTCTGCAAAAAAAATTCATGGGACGCGAAACACAAAATTTTATCGAGTGTCGTCTAGTAATGAGCTTCTCTTTCAGAGTCTTCTGAATTCATCTTGAAAATTGTAATTTGCATAAAAAATCCACCACTTTACTAATTAACATTCTCTGCACGTGCACGTTGTTGCACGTAGCGAAATTCGTAAAATCCGAGAGAGGACTGCATAAAAAACAAAGATGATACTTTTATGGTGTTTGTACCATAATTTAATATTCCCCACTTCGTCCACAAAGATCGCGGGACAAGTGTCCTTCACCATTAATCTCTACAAAGAACCCGCCACTCTTCTCTAATTAATTTCGCATGATCACACGTTTCGTTGTGCGAGCCGCAACTTCAAAAACATTTGATGTTCTTTTTTGGTAACTCTATAGTTGAATTACACGCGGTAACATCGTGGATTGTTTATTCATTTTGGGAAACGTTTACACATTATGTCTCATATATCTTACAACTTCTGCCGAAACGTATTTGATCTTTCGCTTTCCGTCTTCGGAGAAGAAAAGGAAACAAACTGTAACCACGGTATATTGTTTTATCACGGTTGCTTCAGCGTTCTCGTGCAGTCATAATATTGTGTGCCTCGCGAACAAGCTGCTGTATCTGTCATTTAAATCGTCAGTTTCATTTACTTTCAATTAACACAGCAGTCTTGATAGCGTTTTAAACATATTCATAAAATTAAATGAATTTGTTAATCAAATATTTAACGCCGCTTCGAATCAATTAACTCGACGGTGATGCAATTTACGCTTCGCACAAAACTACCAAAAGATCTTTTCAGTCGACGATTGATATGTCGGCAGCCAATTTCATTAAATTCCTGTTGAAAATACATATTTATTGTATTTATATATATATATATTATATACATAAATAGCTGTACCCGCGACTTTCTCTACGTGCAATAACTAATCCTGATTGATTATTAACGTAATTAAATTTCCAATCGCTAAGGTGACCTCAGATATTTTAATTTTAGACAACAAAATTTAACGAAATTAATTTAAAAATTATTAGAAAAAATATATATTCATTACGATAATTTTCAGTAGGTAGGAATAATTTTTTAATGAATTTTAGTGGAAATTTCAACCTGATTCATCTCTTATGGTTTAAAAGTTATAGTAAAATGATCAGACTCTCCCCCCTTGCGAGGCACATATATTCATTGTATTTATAAATATTTATTGAATTATTTTAACTGGAAAATTAAGCATTTCTTCTGTAATAATTCCATTCTATATAATTTTCTACATTTTATACAATACTTAAATGTTCAGAAATTGTTATATTAATATTTTGTAAGTGAGTTCCTTCTTCCACATGTCAAGAATTACATGAATACAATAATAAATAAGAGAATGAAGCCTCGGACATTCCACAGGTTCAATTATCTATTTAATTATTGGAACGTCCCAACGAAATGGTTATTAATTTCTGTGAAACGACTCGGGAATCTTTCGCATTTTGCAATTGACCGGTCAGATTAAACGAGAACAAGAATGATCAGCGACAACAGTGACGATCACGGTTCCCCGATAAATAATGCATTTTCAATTTCGCAAAGCTCTCCGCTCGGAAACGCTTGTCGATACGCGTTGCGTGCGTACGCGCCGCATTATCGTTGCACCGACAAACGATAAATGCATAACGTGTCATACGATTTTTTATCGATACAATCCTCGTCACGTTCATCCTGGAAAAAAGAGATAGGTTCCATCCGCAAGCTAGTATCGTGCGATATTACAAATCGTTGTAATTACATTCCTGAATAGAGAGATGTGTAATGGCATTCTCGTCAGACGCGTGCGCGCGCGCGGAATGCGAAACTGCGTTCGCCTAACTCTCGAATAATCGAGAAATGAAAATTCAACTCCACCTACAGGGATAGAGGCTTCCTTCAAACGGGTTCAGTCTCGCTTTGAAATTTTCGAATATTAAGTTCGCCTGCGACAACCCTTTCATCTCGCGCGACTATTATTCTTTTGAGACCGAGAGAATCGTACTTGGAGTCGCGAACAATGGTCCCGTTTTTACGAAACAGATTGCGAGTTTGCGCTAAGTGTGTCGCAAAAAGACGGAATGGATAAAATTACGTCATCCTCCGCATGCCACAAAGAAATATTTTTACTTCGGTGCAGGCGAAAAATGGAGAACAGGTTGGTTGAACGTGTGTTTCGAAATTTCCAGGTTCCGAACAGTAAAAATTTTCGGGAACCCGCTCACCCCCAATAATTCCCATTCGCTGGAACTGACGGGATTTGGTCGTTCTGTAATTAGCGTTCAATTGCTGGAGCAAGTTTCCCGAGCGAGTGGAGGTATTCCGTCGCAAACTGGTCGGAAGGGTACGCGACTTATCGAGGCTGACGAACTATCGATTCCCGAAAACTTGGCCAATTCAAGTCCACCGCTGTACACAGAAACTTCCGCGAACAGTTTCCCTAGTTAGACGCGGTCACAATGGGCTAATTCATCTCGGCCTGCTGCTGAAAGGCGAAGACAACTGATCTCTTTAGTTCCGGAGAACGCCATAGCAATGGCGACGGTATGGTAGTTGCAAATCAGACTTCCATTGGCGACCGTCGCTGTTTTCATTGATAACACCGTTTTATTGCTTCCTGGAGGGATGAGCCTGTCCAAACCTTCCCCTTCCTTTATTGAAAGCCATGGGGTCCCTCGTACCCTTCCCTCGACTCATATTTGGCAAGTCCTCTGTGCCAGAAATCCTGCTAATGGGTTTAGTCAGCTAAGAGATGCTGCAACATTAGAAAATTATGTCTCTTTACTGAATCCACCCCAGAATTGAAGATCGAAGATCGCATTTTTCTACTTGTTTCGCTACGTACTTTTCGAGTGCAATTTCTGCTTGTGGCTTATGGCTGCTGGTTCGCGAACTTCGCTAATCTAAGCAGCTTTAAACGCCAAAGGAAACAAACCGGAGCGTTCCAGGATAAACATAGAGGATATTGCTTATTGCGCAACGCGATATCTATATCCTCGGAATCGATAACTGTACCTGCTTACGCAAAACGATCCTCGAGCTTTAATCTTATCCTGCCGCGTGGCACAGTGACTGTTGGGACTGTGTTAGGTTCGTTCTGTTCTGTCAGACGCAGGCCTGTTCTTCGTCACCGCAAGATCTAAGTTTAATTAACGAGAATCGCAGTGATTATACAAGCCTTTTTGAGTCCTTTGGTTCGCAATCAAATTTGGTATACCTATCCTCATTCAGTCGATTGATGGTTTCTCTGATACAGAGTCAATTTCCATGGTACAATTTTCAAGGGGATCTCTTCCAAGCGTCTACACGGTTGTCACACCGAGTGAAAGCGACTCAGGGGAATCTGCATAAAGAGGGCTTACAAGGATTTACGTTCCCACCGAACTAACCTAAATAGATAATGGACGAACCAAGCGGGCTCTATCGCGGGTTCTTGCTTCACAGTGTCCCTGCAACCCCCTGGCGTGTCCGATACCAAGCAGAATCTCACGAAAATTATGCAATCGGTGTACGCAGAACTCGTTTTCGAACCGCCGCCACTTGTCCCGTTATCAACACAGCGGCCGAGGCTTTAGTGCTGCGAAAATAGCCTCGATTGATAAATAAATGGCTCGTTTCGACATCAAAGCGGCTTTACACCGCTTCGGCAAATCGTAATCCCCCTTTATTTTTCCAGGAGGGAGCAACACCTCTATCGAGCACATTGCCATTTGCACAAATTTTTACAGATAAGGAACTTGTCCTACTAACGCACGATAAAAAGAACATTCGTAATAATCGTGGATTGTCAAGATCCATAAAAGCTGTACTCGATGTCTTTTTAACGAACGTTATCGATATCGATCGTTCCGAAAACAAAACCTACTTTCCTTTAACGTTTCTCTTCGTGGAACGGACTCTACAGTGCGTCCTAAGCAAGCGTTCCACAAAAATGGTTCCGCGTTCAAAGATTGCGCAACAACTGCGCCAAGAACGGCGCCATGAGGAATGGCGCGTATAAGAACAGCCCCAGGAACGTTGCCTGTTGGGAAGACGGGGAGTTCGACGAAACTTCCGTGGCTGTTCGACGCAACCATGAGTTGGCCCGCATGAACGGAATTCGGCCGCGTGTAATTTACTTTGCGGAAGCTCGATAGCGGCCTGAACCGTCGGAAGATATCGAGCATCGATGTGCCCTATACCTGTCGGGCCTTGTTTACCATATTTATGGTCGCGGCAGTCGTTGAATAAATTAAGATAATCAGAGGACTGGATAGAGAAAAGTTCCGGGACGGTTTCTTGGTCGTCCGAGGCATGGCCCGCGGCCAAAATGAACTTTCCGTAATTGAACCAGCATTCACCCGTGCTTTTTCTCTCCGTGTATCCTCTTAGATCCTCAAAGAGACTGCGTAACGAGACGTTGTTGCGTCGAATTATACAGTGTGTTCACTGAAAAGGGGAACTCGAAAAGAGGAGTTCGTTTCGAGCTTTCAACGTGATTACAGTCTTGCCGGATAACGTGGAACACGCTCGGCTAATTAAGAGAAACGATTTCGATTGGTTTTATTTTATCGTTATTTTAAAGCGGTCGAACGTTTTCGGGTCAGTTTTTTCGAGGACGAGCAACCGACCTCCCTACTTCAAACTGTCTGCATTGTTTATTCGACAGGCGGAAAGTGTTTGTCCTCTTTGCTTCTGCTGGAAGTGCCCGTCGAGTAACCCATTTCTCATGGAACTTGGTCGCGGATGCTGTTTCACCGGTATTTTTCGCTCGTCCTACAAATCTAATGGCCATTCTGTGTACCAAATCTGATAGGTGCACCGGCTAAGGCTACAATTCTCATAGATGCACCGATGGCTACATTGCCGGCTGCTCTAAATCTTGTGGATTAGCAATATCAAGTTTCTGGACCACTGACTACACTACCAGGCCGTCTGAAAAATTTTTACGTTGCAGAAAGGTCCACAATCTGGTCATAAATAATCGTAAAATTAGGTCGTTCCGAAAGTAATTTCGTTTTTCGTGTAGAGATGGCGTTTATGGATTTTTTCACAATTGGGTAGATCAAGATGTGAATTTATGATTTCTCATCGTAAATCTACTAATAAAGAATAGAAATTCAACGAGCATGGGATCTTCAAGTTGCCCGAAAAATCGCAGAAGATCGTGGAACATAATTTCGTAAAGCTTATTCTAAATGGTATAAGAAATTGGCTGAATACATTTTCTACTTCAGCTTCGTTAAAAATTCGTTGTGCTTTTCCAGCTTTTCGAAGTCCGATGATCGCGATCATTCGTTTCCCTGTACGTCTTTCTATTTCCAAAGCAGAACACCAAGATAGCATTAGCTCGCAGCAACTCGACTTCACAGATATCACCTAATTCACGGCGCTAAGCGTTTAATCCGCCGCGTTTCCGGTGGTAGACGCCCGCCTTCCATTTCACTTGGCAATTTACGATCGACTGGCCGATTGCAGCTCGTATATATTTCGATCATGTTCATTCGATTTCGCGTATCGACGGCTGCGGTCGAGTGCCACAAAATATCGTCCCGGTAACAGCCCAGCACTGGGTCGATGCACGAATTTACGGGCAGAAGCAGACTTTAGGTTCGCGACAAACTAACCGCGATACGTTACACGCTTGTCGCGGCTAGCGAATCTTTTGTCGCTTAAAACCTCGTACACGCGATAAATACTAATCGCCGATGTCCTGTCGAAACGATAGCGAGCCTGATCGAGATTTACGGGACCGAGGATTTGCCAGGAAACCATGATTAGGGCTCGTCAAGATCTCGCGGATATGTTCATCCGGAAATTCAGTTTTTGCTCGGACATTTTGAATTCGTCCTTTTATTCTCCTCTTAAACTATGAACATGATTTTACCTCTCTATAAATTTCAATATTCAAAAATTAAAGAAAATATTGTTTTTAAAAAAAATGGGGACTTCCTCGATTTTTTAATATTTTTGAATTCGTAGTATTATAGCTGGTGTTGAAACGAATTCAACGATCGAATAATTAATAGAACAAAATTAAACATTTCTACCTGAATTGGCACAAGCTGGAGTGAAATAGATATTTAATTTCTTGCTGAATATGTTTAATAGGTTGAAAATAATATAATGGTACATTTAAATTCTTTTTTTTTTGCATTGGTAGAAATCAGACCTATAAATAATTAATAGACTAAAATTAAACATTTTCTACCTGAATTGGAACAAGCTGGGGTGAAATAGATATTTAATTTCTTACTGAATATGTTTAATAGGTTGAAAATAATAGTACATTTAAATTCTTCATTTTTTTGTACTGTTAGAAATCAGACCAATAAATTTTTATCGTAAACGGAGCATTGAAAGTTGGAAAAAAGAAAGATATCTACGGGAAGAACCCTCGCCACGAGACCGCCATTTGCATGCAAATCGCAAAGCAGAAGTGACATTTCGTCGGGAAGGGAGGAAGCTTCGCAGATAATTGTTTCCCATGTCAGCCGGCACAAATACAATTTGTTACAGCCTCCGTTCCGCGTTCCGGATATTTATGAGCGGCTCGTTTGAAATCCAGTCGCAGCGGTGTCGTCTGTCTTCATCGATCATCGAAGGTGATCGAGGAGGATCGAGCTAAACAATCTCTTTAGCCTCCTTCGAGCGATTGTCCTCGCAAATTTAAGATTGTACAGACGATATCAAAAAAATCATGTTCTCCGCTAGTCTTGATAAAACGAATTATAATATAAATATATTAAATTAATAATGTCCCTCGTATTAATTAATAAACTTTGATGCGCACAGTTCGATTTTCTCTCTTTATCTTACAGGCGCGATGTAATAGAAAGTTTTAACGAATGCCGGCAGCATACAAAACGCGGTTAACTAGCACCCGCGAGTGGAAAATTATAAAATCGTACCATCACAATCATGAAATTGCATTCGTCGGAGTGAAATGTCAAACGCAGCTTTATCAGAGTGCTCGTTACTCGATCGAGTAAAGAGCATCACATTAATTTTATGCATTTTATTAGATGACCTTTCTTATTCGAATTCAGCACCGTATAATCGAGGTGTTCCGGTTTTAATTAAATATCGTATCGACGAAGCACCGGCGACATATAATTACTGTGCGTTCTCATCGAGCCGAATAATCAAATTTACTTTTTACTTTCCGGAGAAAGGAACTTATTTTTTTCTGGATGAATACAATTGAAAGTTGTTTAGAATTCCTGTAGGATAGAATACCGTGGGTGGTTCGTGCGTGGGAGTATTAATTAAAAAGTTTTCAACTTCTCTAACTGAAAGTGAATCATATTGTGATTTCAAGAGGAAGTTATATCATTCATTGCACGAGAAAGATTGAAGCGTGAATGAAAAATTCAGTTTACAAGGGCGGTTGTAATTCTATATAGTACCACGATGGAAGTCAGTCAGTCATTGTTGTCAGAGTGGATTGGGAAAGGGAAAGCGAGAAGTATGACCGGAAACGGACATGTTTGCTTCGCGCAAACACGTACATCTCCTATCGGAGCATTTTACTTGCTCACGTAGACAATGTATCTACGATTCTCTATTTTCGCTTGTCCTCGCAGATAGCGAAGAAAGTTCGAAATAAAATACGACGAGGCAAGTGCGCGGAACAGATAAATAATAGACTTAGATAATGATAATAAATGATCGCCGTGATACACGGCACCGCCGGGAGAATTGATGGGACTCCGGCGAAATAATCGATGGACCGGATTCATCCACTGTGCGAATAAAAATGTTGTTACCGGGAAATGAAGTTTACAAACGAAAATTAGTTTCGTGCACATTCGTGCGAACGGTCGCAATGCGAATTTTTATGCGAAATTAAAATTTTCTGTGCTCGTTCCGAGCGTCGGGCATTAAAAAAAAAATTTATTTCTTTCTCTAACAATTTTATGCATTTCTGAGAAAACTCGATTGGTCAAATGACCAAGACATTTGCACGATATTCTTATACACGTTCTATGGCAATGTAACTTGTACAACGAGGAAAGGCTCAAATTAATGAATAAACTCAGCAAAATCAATTTCCAGCTTCCAATGGATATCTGAATATTAATAGCTAAACCAAACCTTTTGTAATTATGTTGAAATAAATCTCATATGAGATTTTCTAATAAAAAAAAAAACAAGAACACGAAAGAAGTGATGGGAATCTTTCCTTTCTTTGAAACCAAAGCAAACTTTAACAAACGTTTAATGTTCGGTTCGAACACGACGCGACAAGCAGAGAGACACTCCAGTGACTCCATCGTTCGCGTAAAAAAGGCGTGAAGCAGTCTTCCAATTTTCCAGGATTTTTCCGAAAGATCCTAACAATCTTTCCCATCTCGAGCCGAATTGACTGAGCTCGGAAATGGTTTGACAATCGTGTACGAGTCCTCTTTCGATTCGATAGGGTGCAATAACAACTGGTGGAAATCGTTCCGCCAAAGGATCAGAATATTCTCCGAGCCGCGTTCTTGTTGCCTGCAGTTTCGAGCGTTTCATTACGAGGAGGAAACGACGAAGCTAAGTGAATCCCGCCGCGATAGAAGGAATAGGAACGAGGAACCATATTCATTTTATGCTTTGGCAGACCCTTCCTCCTTTGTAGCGTCTCGCAATCGAAAGTTTCCCCGCAGAACTTTATTTTCGCTCGTTTTTGTTCATTCAATTTCTCAAAGCCACTATGCATTTTTGAAGCGTGCCAGGACATTTTTGAGCCCGATCCTATAATGCGTCAAACGAATCTCGGTTGGATTGCAATTCGCTTTTGTTTTACTTTTCGTGGGATTCCACTATGATTTTTCGTCGGAATATAGCGCGGATGCTCGTGCATCTATAATATTCGGAGATTCCATCCGAATCACGCTCTTAACAGATCAAACAAATGTTTTATTTAGCTTTTCAGGAGTAGGATCCATAAAAATTCGCGCATTTGCATTCGGACACCGTCGATAGGCGTACGGGCGGTGCGTTTTTTTCCCACGGAAATAGAGACACCGCGGAAAGCTATAGACACGGTGAAATATTAAAAAAGTCACAATCAGTTTTCCAATCACCGCGCGCCACCGATCTTTCTTTTTATTTTTTTGTTCTCTTTGTTCACCTGTCGGAAATTTCCTTCGACGATTCGCGGTTTCGCGGAATTTATATGCAAATCGAGAACGTCGTCGCTTATTTGCCGCTGTGTACCGTTGCGGACGGATATTTTCTGGTCCTTTGTGGCGTCACGAACAACCCAGTGGCGACTCTAATTCTGACCATGGGTGGGGAGCATTTTTTACACGTTTGATAGAATCTTCCCCCTGGAAAATTTTAACTCTAACGACCGTTGCGCTCGAATTGCTTTACGCTTCACGGTTGGACTATTTTTCCCTGCGTGTACTCGAGAATATTTGCATCCGAGCCGATAACGTTTGCATCTAAGTCCGTGTCCTTGTTGCGAGGACAACGGGATCAAGCTTGCGGATTCGTTTGGCATTATCTATCTCTCCACTCTCTGCACCCTTTGTTACCCAGCTGCGCTTGTTCCCCGCACCAGAACGGTTAACCGCATTTACATAGCAAAACGTTCTACATCGTCGCTACTACCGATTCTCCATTAATCCTTGAATCAGTTTCGGTTGATCGGCTCTTCGATCTGCACTTTCTTGGAACGTAGGAAAAATCCAGTCTCAGGAATCGTAAAAGCCAATCCACTCTGGCGCCATCTCAATCCTCCATAGCTGAATCCCCAAAATAAACACCTTCGGATAGCTACTCTCCAGAACGAGTCTCACCTAGCCACTTGCCTAGCAAAGGGACGATCAATCATACCGTGTGTGTTCGATCGGTGTCACGTTCAACAAGGTCCGCCAAGCAACGGTGTCAAGATCGCCGTGGTATCTGTCCAGGTTCCTGGATCCTCTAACGCTGGAGAGGGTCGGGCGCAAAGAGGATCCTTGCGGAGTCGCGGCGCCTTTTCCATTGTATTTCCTGCGACGGAGGTTAAAGAGAATTGGATGGAAGCCGGCAGGACAAGAAGGCGTTACGACGGGCGTAGCATTAAATGCTCCAGCCTTCTAAGAGCTACGGTAATTCGTAGCGGGTGGTCGAAGTTCAGCCACTCGTTCCAGCCCCCATCAACCTTGTCCGAGTCGGCAACCACCTTGGCTGGCTCGTGTATGTACCCTTCCTTCTGCACCACCTTGCCCTAGCCTTGCGCCAGAGATTTCTCAAGGACTCCGAAAGGATAAAAGGCTCCGCCAGCTTGGACAATGGTATTTATTTAATTAGGAGTCATCCTTTTCCGTGGGCCACTCCGGTCTTCCAATGACGCTGCCTCTGCCGGGTCAGCTGCGACCCGTTTCGTCTAGTTTCATCCATCAGCTTTAAATTATTTGTCTCTGTGCTACCAAGTTCAAATTTCCCGTCACAAGAAGTGAACATATCTTGCTCCAGACAGGATCTATATTTGTGGTTTTGATGTAAAAATCCGAAGGCTCGGAGAATTATGGAATTTAACCAATCTCCTATATCAAAGAATTAGTAATCAAAACTTTATATGGCTATTGAAATTTTATTTTTCACGGCGCAACGATTCGATCAAATTCTACAAACTACAAACTCTAGCAATATTTGTAAGCATACGCAAACGTGTCGATTCGGATTTGAATCAGAGTGATTGAGGCCACGTTTTGCTATCAAAAATTTTCAATAGTTCTCGGGAGAAGAAAGGTGGTGTTTCGTCCTAGACCCGGTAGAGGACTCATCAGTAAGGCTATCTAGCGGGCCCTGCCTTAGACACTTAGATTAGAGCCTTAGATTGGTGACATCTCAGTAGCTAGCGGGTATTTGGGTATGCTTACAAATATTGCTAGAGTTTTTTGTTTGTAGAATTTGATTGAACCGTTGCGCCACGAAAAATAAAATTCCAATTATCTTAACATTGCGATTAAAATAAAAATTAGTTTAAACGGCTATGTCTCGAAAGTGAAAGTATGCGGCATGCGTCCTTCTGCCTTACGAAAACGAGTCTACCGTACAGCTTCCGCAATGAAGTTCTTATCAATTCTCGTTAACGAGAAGAACGCTATTAGTTCTGTCCTAGAACTTGCAGCCCTCGCGCGATAAGACGCGGCTTAGGAGAATCCCCGTATTTTTCGCTATCACTGTCCTCATCACTGTTTGACAGTTGGGTTGTTTGTCGGGGAGAGCCTCCGTTGGTTTTATCAGGCTAATTGGCGACGGTGCCCAGGAATGGGACATAAATAAATTAGAACACTCTGTTTTTTCTGGTTTCTCGCTTCTTGTATCGTTTCATTTGCAGCATAAGAATAGTTGAGGATCTATGAAATATTTATACAGGTATAAATTGTTAGGTAGATCACACTGATTCGCACCAGATCGATTCTAATCAGCATTTAATGAACGTGTACATTATACAGAACATTCGGAAGTTCGGCAATGCATTTCCACGAGAATTTCACTGATACGAAGCTAATTCCTCAAGTTCGCAGCAGTATGAAATGAACTGTCGGGCCAACGGTATCGCGTGTTTCCAAACTTTCCAGCGAAATCCAGAGAGCGCGCGAGATTTCGGTAACCGCGTAACGATAAATTATGCACCCCCCGGGTACGAGTTTGGCGACCCATCGATTTCCACGAAAATTTTCCTGATTTTAACTTGGCTCTCCAGTTTCCATCGTAATTAATTAGTAGCGACACATTTCTAGCGAATCCGCTCGACTAGAAAATAGCACTCTCGAATAAAAACTTCCGCTATAACTCGCGAGCTTTTACTGTGCCAAATTCGCCGAATGCAGAAACATTGAAACAACCCGGTTTGCTAAACGTCCCACTTCGTAACAATTATTTTACATTACTGAGAGAGCAACAAATTAACACACCCAATGTTTCTGTTGGAGATTACAATTTGCCTGAAAGTTTCGACAAATTGCACAAACCATAACTCGGACCGCTAAATCAGGCTCGATGAGCCCGAAGGAATGCAATTTTGCACTAGATACACTATTTCATATCAACGAAGGGGGAAGACTCTTTTTCCCATCCAATATTATGTGATATTCAGGGAACACACTGCCACGATAACGTTTAGAGTCGAGTTGAAGTATGATTTCCGGTTCAAGGGGCTCCCATAAAAAATTGTACGCGACTCGTGTTTCATTGATAAAGCCGACAAGAGGTCAGGATAATACATATAGGTATATACAGAATCACGAGAACTGGCGCGACTGATAGTAGATCGCGAACATAATCTTCTGGATGGGTTGGCAGCTGGATGCATAATTCCTTCAGACGTTCCACGGGATCTCCTTTTCAGTATGCATTTATACATACAAGCAATATTTATTTTAGTTTGTCGATATAATGATATGTAAACGTATCTCAAAGAAGTTTTCGAATTTTTAAAATGAGTATTTAGAAGCTTATAGTGAAAACATAAGAGTAAATGTCTACTCAAAAAATTTATTCATTTTTACTCAACCTTTATTTTAAATTATCTGAAAAACCACTAAATAAGTAACAAATGAACAATTTTTAATTTTATTTTGAGACAACAAAATTTGAAGAATTCATTAAAAAATGATTACGAAAAATATAATTTTTTAATGAATTTTAGTGGAAATTTCATCCCTATGTCTATTATGGTTGAAGAGTTATAGTAAAATGTTACGGTCCAGCCCACTGTGTTCTTCGGCCGTCTGAGATTGTATATCGAAGTGCAGCATTCACTTCAAATAATATTAATTTCCATATTTTTATAAAGAAGCCCGTAAAGAGGACACTTGGAGCCTATATCCTCATTTTTTCAATTTTTTAAAAAATAGCCCATAAATGATGAAAAAAACATTTTTCTCAAATAATAACATTTTGAGTGTATTAATATCGTAAATTGCAATATTTGGGAAGCCACGATTTACAAGAATATTCTAGAATATTCCTCCAAAGGATAATGCGAAATTATCAGTCCTGACGAAGTATGAGTACAAAAGTAAATTTTAGCTAAACTTTTATATTTCTCGTCAGAACATCTCACCATTCACTTAGAGCAACACATTAAAGCAACATCGAGTGAATGGAACCATTTATACCGAAAATGACCCGCAGTACTAATCGATCAGGATCAGTTTGTCTCCGAACGGCCATCGTTCCAATAAAAGTTTCCCTTTTTTGGAAGTGCACATTATTCGTGGGAACTCGACCAGTAGTTCCGGATTATCGTTATCACCAGGTTCCTTTACGACGCAGCTTTTACTGTCGCACTGATTTGTTTCTTCGGGAAAGTGGTGTTTCTGAAACGTCGCCTCTCCCCCTTTTATATTGCCTTGCGTCACTCGAGCACACCCACAACCTTTTACATAATTTTACTATATCGACAATCCTACGGTGTGAAGAGCGAGGGGTCGATCTCGCGCGATTTCATCCCCCTACTCGCATTCCCCGGCTCTGAAATTCTTCCTCGGCTGCTCCTCTCATCTCGACGCACGAGATTTTCCTCCTCTAGAAGAAAGCACGATGTGATTCAGAATTTTAGAGCGAAGCCGCTCATTTTTTTCCGGAGATGCAAATTCGTAATTTTCCAAAAAGCCGATATCAAACATGTCTTCGGGTCTTCAACGTTTAGCTTGATGCGCGTATCAAGTAAACTGAACTGGAACAGAGTTTGCAAGCATGCCAATAGGTAATTCCCGCCTCGCGAAAATTTTCTGCCAGCGTCCTCGCTCGAGCGGAAGTCGTCCAACCCTGAAGGGACGTTTCCTGTTGCGCGGGTCCCGCGGAAACTATGCTGGACGCATTATTGTTATTGCTGCGTTCCCTCGAGAGTGGCTCCAACGAAACAGAAAGGGGGAGAGCGAGATATAGTAGTGAAATAATGAAAGAAAAGAAACGATACAAGCCCGGCTAGAAACAGTCGGCTAGTGGACGCGGTTTCTGGCAGCCACGTAAAACAATTCTGTCGACTTGTCGAAAACCCAAACCACGTTTCAAGGAAAGGAGAGAAACGGCATTCTTTTTGGTTGATCGCGCGACACGTGGTCCGCCAAGGACTAGTTAAGTGGCCGTCGCGCACTGAATGCCTAATCCAAATCCTATCAACGATTGCAGCGAATTAACTATGCTCGATGGACTGCCTTAGCGTTTCAACGAATGTCACACGTATACCGGGTGCGACCATTGTTTCACCTATTAACACCTATTAACTCTATTAGAAAGCTACTTTTCAATGGCACAACGATGCAGTTAAAATTCCCCATTCCCTAGCTCAACGTCTGCGGTAAAAATAACTTGGAACCGCATTCGGAATGAAGCTCGCCAGAGAAACGTCTCGACAAATCGTAGACAGACTAGCCACAGTGCTCCCCTTGTATTTTTAAATCCTATTCACCAATCCAGGGAAAGACACTCATCATTCCAGCCGGAATTAAAGTGAAACTCCCAGCGTCTGTTTACAACTTCCTCGGAAATCCAAGGAACATGTGTTCCGAAGCACGTAGAGGATTAATACTTCGTATAATGCCTAATAATTCTTCGAGAGTTGCGCTCGAGGGGAAGGGATTCTCGAGAATATTTCGTGGAACTATTATTAGATGTTTTCTTCTAATTTTTCGGAGTAAGCTGTTGCGAGAACACTATATTGGGTTCCCGAAAGAAACATATTTTCCTAATCCAGCTTTCCACACTTTCCTATAACATCGGACTGAATTAAAATCGCAGTTGATTAAAATTCAAACTGGATAATAGTAATGCCTCTTTAGTTTTAATTTTTTAATGGTCCTCTGCAGAAAGCCAGTCTGTAATCGTTCCACTGGAGATCATTGAATTCGTTGATCGGCAAATACCCGATTACAAACGACATTATATTAAAAGCTGCCAATGAATTCTTGCATCGTTAAAATTGCTATTTGTCGCGTCGTAAGAACAAACACAATATGGCGGAAATACGCTCCCGGCGGATATAGTATTGATCGTGATATTCATTATTTCGAAAGACTATTATCAACGAGATAGGTAACTAATTATTCGTTCTATATGTTCGCGTTTGATTTATTATTTTCGTCTTTTTTTATGTTTCAGGCAAAGCGGTACCGTTCGTTGAGTTGACAGTGGCCCACGCCTCGGTGCTGACAATCCTGGCGATCAGTTTCGAGCGGTATTACGCGATTTGCGAGCCTTTGAGAGCAGGGTAAGCATTTCGAATAAGAAAACAACTACCGAACTAGACAACAATCCGGCCGAATAATACATTCGCGGAACGGAAGACGAGCAACGTTCATTATCGCGATCTCTCGGTTCGTTAACACGGTCAGTCTACATTTGAAACGTTCTTCAAAGGATCCGACGCATCACCGTCCGAAATCCTTTGCACGCTATTATAACAGCAATTAACAGCCGGCTGTTTTAACGCATTAACCGGCGAGCTGATATCTACAAAGCTTTTACAAGAAGTAAATTATTCGTTCTATTATTCACGAAATTACATTACGGACCGAGATTCACCGGCGACTGTCTCTTAATCCTCTCGAATCTCGCACACATACATTTATATTTCATGTCCCGGCGCTGGTGTGGTTAGTGTTTTCTGTTGATTGTGTAATGCAATTTATTTGTAAATGAGCTGTGGGAAACATCTGAGCTCGAGGAACGTGTCCGAGTAGTTTATTTAATATCATTACGAGGAAATCAACTCTGTGGACACGTTCTATCGTTTATGTTTAATCATGAGTTGGTTAGAACTTTAGGATCGAAAGAAATAATGTTTAATCTTCGTTGAGCCTTGGCTGGAAAGAACGGTGGAGAGCGTTTACCGCTTTCCCGATTCGATTGGTATTAGATCGGTGTGTCACTGACGACGATCGCGGATGACAGTCACGATTCGCGAAACGGTACGCGCGATTCTTCTTTCGATTTCTACTCTTTTTTTCCTCCGGTTTTTTTCCGCAGGTACGTGTGCACGAAGGCCAGGGCGACGTTCCTCTGTCTGCTGGCGTGGGTGGCAGCGGCGCTTTGCACCAGGTGAGAATTCGCAAAATAGCAAGAAGCTAGAAGCTGCGACATTTCACGGCTTTCTTTCGAGCTTCCCATTTGTTTCGCGTTTTCCCCATTCATCCAACCGCCCACACTCTTCCTGGCTCGTGCTCTCGGTCCACGTCACTTCTGGCTGGCCGGGAAACATAAAAATCACGCTTCTCCCAAGGAAGAAAGGATACGTTCATTTTTTTCCCCTCTTTGCCACCCACGAATCCTGGAAACTTTAAATACGAGAGAACTCGTGACCTCTCTTTCTCTTTCCCATTCTAGAGTGCGCTTTATTCTTCCAGTTTTTGCTTTCGCATGACCCATTTGCAATACATTAGGTCGTTGCATATGGAATGTCCGATTTTAGACTGCAACTTTTGGAAAATGTTTCGATTAAGAAATTCTATTACAGTCTATAAGTTTATTATATACAAGTTTGAAGTACAAAGGTTATCGTGCACTAAACAACTTGATTAATGAAATTGTTAAGATGCCTTCATAAGAAATGATTTTATAAATATCTTCATTGAAGCACATAAATAAATTAAATCTTGTTATGTTTATAAGGTGCCACGTCCGGTGGTCTAACCATTAACGAAATTGATAATCAATAAAAGAATCTATGAATTAAATATTTTTGAATAATAATTAATTAATTGAATTCATAGATTCTTTTATTGATTATCAATTTCGTTAATGGGTTGACCACCGGACGTGACAAAGGTAACCACGTGTCTGTTACTTTTATTGTTTCATATTTATTGTATGATTTTACTTTTCAATAATACTAGTTTAATTAATCTTATTTTTATCACGATACAATCGAGAAACATGAAATTCTTACATAGAATACATGGGGCAGAAAAATTGTGTCACTTCAATGTCCTTGCTAATAATCGGACATTTCATATGCAACAGTCTAATACATAATTACTGTGTTTGCTTTCGTTGAAGAATGAGACCGGAACGCTTCGCATGTGCGACATGTGCAAGTTTTCCTGGCAAATTTGCTTTCGCTGTTGACGCAAATACTAAACAATGCCTCCTAGGTCGATGATGAATAGAACGCATCGGTGAAATATGTTTGATTAGGTTTCTCGAGTCCCACCGTCCTCAATTTATTCTATGGCACAATTCTCTCGAATTGTAGAATTAACTTTCGCGACATGCGAACGGCACAATGAGATCGTTCTATTGTTATAATTGGCGAATTGTGTTAGGAGTAGTTTCTAGTTTTAATAATTCGAGAACAGTACACTCTCGTCTGTGAATGTTCGTAGTCGACGATTCTGAACAAGGTGGTCGATAAAAGGCCCGTGTATGTTCACGAATCGTGAGCCGAATTTTCGCAACGCTGTTTTCGGAATCTACCCAATTGAATATCTCTTCTGGATCGTATTAAAGCCGACTGACGGTGGATGTAAACATAGGCTGCAAAATGCTGTACACAGAGCTGTGAAACTGCAAGATTGCAGCGAATCGGTGCCGTGAACGCGCGCAATAACGTTTGTACCGTTAAACTGCACTACCTAGTCCACATTTTTAGCGGATTTTATGCTCGGTCATTGTTTCTACGCCAACACGCTCGTCGCAGTGGCAATGTACCAGGTGGAGTTCGAAGAATACAGCTGTAAAATTGTAGTAAAACTGGCACCGGCCTGTGAACACACGGTTACATTATCATTCGCGTTCGGAACATCGTTTCAGCATCGTTAGTTTTACATAATCGAACACAACTATGAACCATGTTTTTGATTTTCTGCAACGGTCCAATATATAACAAAATCATTTTCCAATAAAACATTGCATTCATTCACTGGTTCAATCGCAGAACGAATATATACAGGGTGGTCCACCTAAATATTATGTACGATTAATTTGTGAAGACCAGACTGCAATTTTCAATTTTCATAGACAAATTTTAAGAAAGTGGCATGAAATAAAATCTTATTTTTAATGAGACCATTCTAACGAATTTTATATTCTAGCATTTTTAAACGTTTTCATAAATACATACATGATTACAATGTATACTTTAAAATAAAGGAGATATTTCTTTAATATCTTTAATATAAACTTTAATATAAAGGAAATATAAAGGAGATATTTCGGTGGCTTCATTTGGACGGACCACCCTGTACATCGTTTATAAAACGTGAACGATTGGTTTCAATTGATTTAACAATATATACATTCACTTCGCCAGAAACACAGGCGAGCGTGATGCGAAAATATTACAAAATAAACGGAAATTAATTGAATATTTCTTCAATTGTCGGTAAAAGGGTCGTTGAAAGACCTTCCGTTACGTGGTACCCGGTATACAGGCTCGAGATGTGTAATTTTTGTTTGCATGGAACTGCACTCGAATGTGAAAATTGTGTACCTCGGAATAACTGTTCATGCACGGCGCATACTTTCATTGTAACCTACATCTGCGGGCTATATCTGGAGTGCATTAATTTCTAATTTTAATGCAACAATACCGAAACAGGTAGACACCTTTAGGCAACGTTTTGGAAAGACCACGATGATAATTTTTTTAAACAAACATGCCAATGAAGAGAAGGGCCAGGGACTCCCTTGAACCACGTAGGAATGAAGGGACTGAAAGGCAGCTGTTCCTCGCGATATACTGTAATCGCGAGGGTTTTCGTCGTCTTCGCAAGACGCTCGTAATCTCCTCGCCATGTGTCGCCATCGACTCTCGGTGAACGTTCAGCGAATTCCTCCCTCGATGGCAATCGCGAAGAAATCCGCCGCGGAAAAAATCGATACACAGGCCCTCGGCGATGATAGGGGGATCATGGCAACTCGCGATACATGATAGTCTGCGAGAGATTATTCGGGAATCTCGCTGAGAAAACGCGAAATACGATCGGGACTACGTATACAAGCTGGATAAAAGCCGAATGAAAGCTGCTAGAGCTTGTAAAACCGCTCGAGACGGTTTTACGATTGCCGGGACCACTGTACACGTGCGCTCGTTGCACTGCGGATTCAGCGAACTTTCCTGCAAGTGCATAAACTGCGTCGCCACGCGCCCGAACTTTGCCCTCGGCCGGTTATCGAAGACAGTTTTGACTTCCTAACCCTTCGTATTTCTTATTTTAATTCTTCGCTGCATAGTGTATCATATCTAATACAATTAACAAATCTGGTACATAGTAAACTAAGAATGTGTTTCTTACTGTGGTTATTTATATTTATTTTTCTAAAAATGTTGTTTCAATTTCTTTTAATATTTTTCCCTCAAATAAAAACAAAAACTGACCTTCTTTCTATTTTTTCATCCCAATTAAAAAAATCATGCAATGAAGAGTTAAATAATTTTCTAGAAATTGTCTGCCTCTGTTCGAGGATTTTGACACAATTAATTGTTCTTTCTGTCATCAGCGAATCGATGAATGAAAGGTTAAGATAGAATTGTATTAGTTAGGTGGTTTGTGTAAACCAAGCTCAAAGAAAGTATATATTATTATTGAATAAAATTAATAAGCACGTTAACGACACTGTGGATTGATCTTGATAAGCACCAAAACGTCACTCGTTAAGAGGGAATTACTGATCGAAGAATGGATCGAATAAAACGTGCTCTTCCAGGATTACATCAGTATTCCCATGAATAAGCCCGATGCAACGATCTCTTCTGCCACATTAAATAGAAACGCCGTGGACGAGCACTTTGTGTAATTAAACGTATCGACAAGGAAAGAATGAAACCAAAGGGAAAACAAGAAGTCTCGCAGGACACAGTGTCTGCTGCTTTAACAATGGCTCCACTTAGGATTCGCGTGCAGTTGCATTTCTAAAGAGATTGCTGCACCGATAAAAAAATTGAGATCGTAAGAAAATGAACCTCTGCACACAACACTTTTAAGTAGCTCCATTGTGATCTGTGTTCATTGTTCTCCTTCTCGATCCTTTCACTTAATCGATCGCTATTTGCAGCCCTTACTTCCATTAAGAATAGAATTTTATTGGATGTCACTTTCTGAAAACTTCTATATTGAAATTGAAAATTGAATTGAAAACATCTACAGTCTAATTGTAACATACTTGGTGTTGAGATATTATCAATTTTTCTAAAAAACCACGTTTGCTATTAAAATGTTTTAATATAAGGAAAAGAAAGGAGGTGTTTTCCTCGTATTAAAACATTTTAATAGCTAACGTGGTTCTTGAATCGGAAGATTCAAATCCGAATCCAGCATTTAGTATTCCTACAAAAATAGCTATTTGTTGTGTAGAAAAATGATCGAACCTTTGCGCCGAGAATAAAAAATTCATAATATCCTAAAGATAAATTACGATCGATAAACTAATTAATTATTGGTGTTGAGAGTTTGTATTAAGTTTTAGGGTAAGCAATTTGCGAGATTCGTTTTTAGTCTAACCATCGACAAATCTTCGATATTGTACATCACCGAAGCCCCGAAAGAGATCTTTGATAACAGGATCTCTGATAAATCTTCATCCCCAAGATCTCGTGCGATCTTCTCGAGACCAACCATAAATCAGGCAGGTCCACAATCTTTTGAACTTGACGCCGATGTTCGGCTACAAGACGGAATAGTGTAACCAACGACAAAGCTTTTTCCCAAGAAGTGGTTTACGGGTAATATTCCCTTTACGACGTGATCGCACCCCAAACCAACCCTAATGCAGTGTATACACATATGTGTACATGTATATGTATAGAAACGCATACACAGCCGAAAGTCGAGATAGAACGGAGGACCGCTCGCCGCGTGGACTTTACGGCCTAAAAATCGAATCATTTCGTCCTTTTCGTCGAGTCCTTCGGATTTCTGGGGATCCTCGAGCTTGGACCAATAAAAATATTTTGGGAATCGCTCCTTTTTACGTGGAATCTCAGCTTTTCATTAACGACGATTCGATTCTGGCCATTTTATTTCGTGTTTCAATTTTACTTCAGCTTTTTAATTTCCAAGAGTTTATTCCGTCAAATCCATTCGATTTTCAAATTTTTATTTTCCACGATTTCGTTCCTTCGCTAACATTTCGTTTTGCGGTAATTGCATTTTCTCATGGCAACCAGACTCGATGGAACTTCTGTTTCGCGTCGTTACGCAAACTTTTAAGAACAGGGCAACACTACCTTTCGAAACAAGTTCGTTCACTGTCCCACGAAATTCCAAAGTTTATACTTCTTCGATATATGTTCCTCGAAACTGTCAGTTCTCCGGAAATCTCGGATCGTCGACGGAGCTTTATCTATAGGATCGAATCACGTAATCCGTGTTCCACGGATTAAGAGATCACAGAAAAATCCACGGAAAAATTTTGGCGCCGTCTAGCCATGCGCCAAAAACACCCTCATAAATTTCTCATTTCTTAATCGAAGGGGGACAGAAATTCTTTCTCCTCAAAATCATCTCAAATTAAACGGCACACTTTTTCCGAGGCATGTTTCCATTCATTTTATACTTACTGCTCTGTTCAACATGTACGTATCAACATAGTGGCAAAACTTTTCAACCATGAAAATCCCTGATATTCATTAAAAAATTATTTCTTCCACTATATTAACGAAAAATGTGTTTTTTCTTAACTTGTGGAATTTACTTCTTTTTAATTTACATTACTTTGCAGGATACTCCATATTATATGTACTTTCTAAAGTTTGAAAATTTTTCACGTTGCATTTTCTCAAAGGTTAAGGGTCTTATAAAGAGAACTGAGTTTTAAAAAATCCTGTAAAATGAACCATTAAATAAATATGAGGAAATCCGTATTATATAGAGTTAATAATATATTAATAATATATTAATATATTAATAATTAATAATATATATTAATTCTATATAAATTAATAATATATTATTAATATATTAATAATATATTAATACTATTATACATATAGTATATAGAATCGGCCTAAAAGATATCGGGATGAAATTTCCACTAATCTTCATTAAAAAATAATTCCTACGTACTGATAACTATTGTAATAAATATTGTATATTTTCTGCAATCATTTTTTAATTAATCCTTTAAATTTTGTTGTCTTAAAATAAAATTTAAAAATATGTTCACTTGGAACACAAACTTGTGCGTCCAGAGGCACATCCTTGCGCTTCCACGAATGGAGTATGGATAACAAAACGCTGCGCCCAAACGTGCAAAGGAGATCCCACCTTCAAACAGGAGATCCCCAGGTCCTCCAAAGGCGTCTGAACGATTGCAATATCCGTTCAGGGAAGAAGGTTTCATCAAAATGAAATTCTCTTTGGCAACGCTTTTAAGAGAGTCTTGAATTCCTCGAGGATCACCCTTTGTCCGAGACCTTTAAAGACACTATTTCTTCTACAGAGGAAGCATACATACTTCTTCGTAGCCGTGACAGTTATGCAGGATACAAAGGCGCCTGTTGTTGGTCGTCCGGTTGATCGATCGCCGGAGTTTCCACTTGTAGTTTACTCTGCGGCGAAGGTAACAGGATATTATAGCCAGGTTCCACTAAATTCGAACACAGTTCACGACGGTGAACTTTCAACTCTCCGAGGGCCAATTTTCACAACTGCAATGAAATTGTCTGATTATCGGGTCCTGTCATAAATCATGTACGTTTCAGTTTATTTTGTTCGTCGACACAACGAACACCAATTATACCGTTACGAAATATATATTCGCTGATACGCGGAACGACTTATTGCCATTTATCTGGTACGTCAGGATAAATGCATCGTTGCAATTTATTCTCCCAAAATAATTTATGGCTCGATCCTTTGAAATAAATAATAAAATGTTTGTTTGGGATTGGCTACTCTAATCGTTTATTGGCTGTACGTAGTTTTGTGCTCATTAAAACTTGACTCTTCTCCAACTGGAGAAACAAACTGTGTTTGTGAAAAGTGAAACCTAATCTTAAACAATGAACTAAACTAATAAAGCATGTAAAAGAAACAGTTTAAATAACGCATGGAATAACCAAAATGAGAAAACGAAGAATGAAATTGATTTCCCTGGATGCGCGATACACTGTTTCTTCAGCAAACAAAACTCTTATGAAGCAAGAGGAACTTCTGCCAGGAGAGTTCATAAAAGTCTTGCAAAATGAGAAGGCAATCCAATTTTCGTTCTCTAACAAAATCTGCTCAGCTCGAACGATGCAGAAAGTAGCGGAGGTTCGTGCGAACGAGGTGGTAATACAATCAAACAAGTACGAGAACAACTTCGGGTTAATTTAAATTCTAAGAAAGTATCCGGGGGAAACTCTGTTCGGCAAGAAGCGTATTCAAAAAATCTTCATTTCTCCGGGAAGAAACGAAACGGCCTACGCAGAGTTCGTAAGATTCATCCTCTCGATTTGATGAAACTTTGAAGGACGAGAAGACGCGGCCGAAGTATTCTTCCTGTCTACGAATAAATCGTCTCAGTGGCGGAGTGAAAAACGAGTATCCGGATACTCGCGATAGTGGAAACGCGAGAAAACTTTCCGCGCTGTAATAAAACTTGCGGCAAACAGGAAAATCGGCCGGAATCGAAGTGCGGGAGGAACGCAACTGTTGCTTTCGCGTGGGAGTCGAATGGCTCTGCTGTTTATTAGCCACGAAGGAAGATAAATGTGCAGTGAAATCTCGTCGAAAAATAGTTCGGGGATCTCGAGGCAGGGGATCCACGATTGATGGATCGCTCGTTCGACTCGGCTCGCATTTGATCTACGAGCTAATTTCCCTGCTGCCGCTGACACAATGACGTGTGGCCTCTTCAAAGTTCAGGGAACCTCTTCGGGAACAACTTGATCCATCGGCGAGTCCGTTTTCTTAATTAATCAGCTCGCAGCTTATAATTCTGGCAAACTGCTTGTCCGTGAAAAATATTTTTAATTAATCCGGCTGGAAAGAGGTGTTTGAGAGGTTTACGACGATGTTCGGATTTAATTGCCTGCTCAAGATGATCGGAGAGTTCTTCGGATTTTGTTGGATTCATTCATTCATATTTTAGGTTAATAAACTTCTTATATCGATCGTATCATTGTTAATAACAATTGTTAAATGATGAATGAACAAACTTAACTAAGCAGTTTTGCTAATTATTTTAAACAATCAACGTTTCGGTCACTGATTTGGACCATTCTCAAGATTCACTTAAAATTGCGTCTGTAAGAAAAAAATAAATAGAAGTAAAATAAAAAACACGAAAACATACAATTTTCAAAAGCATTAACTATTAAATGTTTAAATGTAAGGGGAAAACATATTCACAATTTTTCACTCACTTGCTTATGTGTGATTAAGTATGATAATTTGAGAGATAATTTTAAATAATTAGCAAAACTGCTTAGTTAAGTTTGTTTTTTTACGAACAAGTGTTTTTCGAAGAAACTATAAACGACAAACAGGTTCTAATTACCGACGAGCGATATGTTATCGATAATCTGCAACCGCCTAAAACAATCGCTTCAAATAACGCTTTCACTGAAGAGAACTATGAGAAAACCGAAGTTAAGAGTAGGTTAAACTTCGTTAATTTGAAAGTTTGGCGCGGTGTTACGTGAACGCCGTATCGTCGGGCGAAAGAATTTCAAAGCGATTTTCCTCCAGAAAATTCTCCGGTATCTTCCACGGGGAGTATCCGTTTTCTAGTCTCGAAAGAAAAGAAATCGGCCGTGCGCAATTACCGAAAATTGCACTCTCCCGTATGTCTAGAGAAACACAATATCACGGTGTCGTTTTCCACGCGAACTTTGGATCCATGCCAAAACGAGAAAGGAAGCAACAGGAGATATTCTGTTTCACCGTGTGGGAGAGGCTATCATCCTTGAGCAATCTGCCTTTCCCTAAAGCGAGCGCGAAAAAAAGACAAAATAATGGAGACGATTCCTTCCCTCGGAGAGCTGCGCGCCAGTGATTCATAGTAATTACTTCGCATTTCCAACTGAGACGGAGAGATATACGGGATTCATTCTTTTCGAGAATTTTCACTTTAGACCGGCGACCGGAGAAGAATGTCTGTGCAACGCTGGCGCTTTCTACTTAAATTAGAGTTTCGGCTGTTTGCGATGGCTGTGATCCATCTTCCGGAGATTTCGCTCGGTATCGTATCCGTATCTTGCTTGGATTTAGTATCACTAATAATTATGTTCTATATAATATTACTAGAATTAGGAAGATTAATGGAAGTTACGAATTTTTATACTTTTATAAGTAGAAAACGTCAACCAATGGTCGGACCACTTATCCACTTTCCTCCGCGTCCAACTCGTGGGAGATCGTTTGCAAAAAATGTGTATGTTGAATACTAACAAAGTGAATGTTAACCCTCCACTGCATGATTTTTTTAATTGGAATGAAATATTGAAAGAAGGTTAGTTTTGTGTTTTAGTTAAAGGAAAAATATTTTAAAAAATTAAAACGATGCTATTTAAAAAAATTAATACGATACACTATGCAGTGAAGGGTTAACTCTTTGCACTCGGAACTATTTTAACTGGAAAATTAAACATTTCTTCCGACCTAGAATATTTCCATTCTCCATGAACTTTTCAATTTGTTGGATTGATACAAACATATTTAATAACTTTAAAAATAGTTTGGATAATGGTACAGCAATTTTTAAGGGTGAAAACGTACCTTCGACTGAGAACTTCCTGCGGGACGACTGGAGGATCCACCCCACCGAGTCCTTTAATCGAAACTGCGTTTCCCAGTGTTCGAGAGACTCGCATTCGAGAATAGCGTGGCAGTCGATCACCCGTCGACCGAATAACCGCTAACAACTTGTTCTCCGCTTCACTAAACCCACCATCGTGGAATTCTCCGACGATCGCAGGTGTATCACGGAGTCGTTCCTATCTTTGTTCGACTGACAAAGAGTAGCTGACGCGAGACACTATTCGAATCGCAAGCTTCGTGCTTACGGAAATCGTTTCGGTTGTGTTGGTTGGTTGAAGGGCTACGAACGGCTTTCATGTTACTGTGTTCTCCCGTTGCCTGTCTCTCCTATCAAAGTATGGGGTTCAACTTCACTGTTCTGTATGGAAACCTCTTCAATCTTCATCGACCATTCTTGAGCATCTCATTCGGTTAGAATGAAACGAAAGACCTAGAAAAATTTATTTCGGTTGTTCACGTCAAATCGAGCACTTTTTCACGTCACCGTCGACGATTTTGTTCGGAATTAAATATATTGCAGTCTCACTAAAACTTAAGGAAGAATTTGCAAACTCTTCGAAGA
Organism: Lasioglossum vierecki; assembly: GCA_028455595.1. Lineage (NCBI taxonomy): Eukaryota > Metazoa > Arthropoda > Insecta > Hymenoptera > Halictidae > Lasioglossum > Lasioglossum vierecki. The sequence continues at coordinate 6,609,417 of CM052341.1, read as the reverse complement.
CCTGTAATTTTTAATCAAACTTTAAACCGGCAAAATGATGATTTAGACCCCCTAATTTCACATGGACTACAACATATTTCATTCAGAACCAAAAAATGATGGTCACGTGAAAAAGTGATATCGATTCGCGCCACGAAGAATCGTTTCTAATCGTGTGCTTCGGCTAGATCGGATTCTGGATGCCCGACATTAATTTTCACTGCTTCCAGTCCCATAATCTGGGTCTCCCAGTACCGGGAGATGCGTCTGAAGGAGAGCAAGACCGACCAGGACAAGAACATTGTCCCAGTCTGTTTGACCATGGCCGACACCACCGCCACCGTTGTCTTCTTCTTGCTCCTGGTCCTCTTGTTCTACCTCGTGCCGTTGCTGATCCTCTTGAACCTGTACGCGGTGATCATCAAGAATCTGATGCCGGATCGTTCGTCAGCCAGCAACACCAACGACTCTTACCACGCCCGTGCGAAAAAACACGTGATCATTATGCTGATGGCAGTAGTCGGGAGCTTCTTTCTCTGCCTGACACCATACCGGATATTTATCCTGTTCATCATCGTCGCACCGGCGGAACAGATCGCTGCCATTGATCAAGATGCGTTCTTCGCATTGCTGAATTTTAGCAGGATCATGTGCTACATACATAGCGCCGTGGATCCTGTATTGTACAATCTGATGAGCAACAAATTTAGAAAAGGATTCGTTGATCTCTTCGGAGCTGCTACTTGCAGTGGAGATAGGTTTAAGAATGTTTTCGGTGGTACTCGGAGGACTGACACCACGGAACAGGAGGAGAACTTTGTCTGAATTGTTCATAGGATCTATCGACGCTTAAACCCTTCGCTACTTGGGACTATCTTTGATACACGAATGGAATGTAGGGACGTTACGGCCTGTGTTACGATAAGAAGTGTAGAAAATTGATAGTAAACGAATATAGTTAGCGAACAGGTCCAAAATGGTGGAGATTATGAGCATGTACCTAACCCAGGTTTAGAAAGAACTTTTAAGTTTCTGCTAGCTTCGGATAGCGCCTCGAGCAACGTTCTCTGTCGACGCTAACTTTCAGGCTATTTTTAATTGCCCATTTAGCTAGAGAGCTTCTTCGATGGTAGCTTTCAAACCTAGCTGGACAATATTCGACGAACGAAATATTTCAAAAACTATTTAACACTAGGTTTACGGAGCTTAAGAAATAACCGTTTCACATTATTTTATAAACGTAACAAAAATGTGTCTATCCAAATTTTTGGCCATTCTTCTAATAATATAATACCTAAAGAAAGAAATTTGGTACATAGTTTCTTAGATAATCATCTTTACAATCTTAATAATCCAGTTAATGATCCCGTAAATCTGGTGTTAATATTTCCGATTCGGTTTGACTTTGTAAAAAGCAAGCGTTGATAGTCCAGGTCGAAGACACGATTAGAGCAGCATCTAACTTGACGAAGTGTAGTGTTCCCGAATGCTTTGTTCACAGCCCGATCTTGCTGATGGTGAACTACGAGGTGGAACAGGACCTAGACGGCACGTACATCCCGACGTGCAACACCGTAGCGAACAACAACTGGACGATCGCGTTTTTCTTGACGACGATCATCATCTTCTTCGTGATCCCTCTGTTCATCCTGGTGGTCCTGTACACGGTGATCGCGTTGCACTTGAAGGCGAATCCAACGATCAGTCGGGGATCGTCGAACAACTTGCTCAAGTATCGCAAACAGGTGATGCTGATGCTGGCGACAGTGGTGCTGTGCTTCTTCGTGTGTCTGTTGCCGTTCAGAGCGTTGACCTTATGGATCCTGGTGGTCTCCGCGCAGACGATCATCGATCTAGGCATAGAAAGATACTTCTGTCTGTTGTACTTCTGCCGAGTAATGCTGTACTTGAACTCGATGATCAACCCGATCCTCTACAACCTGATGTCCACGAAATTCAGAGAGGGTTTCCTCAGGTTGTGCGGCTTGGGACCCAACCGGAGGAAAAAGAAGGAAACATCGGACAGAACTGGGACTTATACGACAGGGTCCACGAATTGTAGCAGCAACCAGTCGGACTTCTGGAGGCGACACAGCAGCAACAAAAGCTGCAGCGTGAAGGTACCGTGCAACCATGTGGCCAACGACAAACAGATTAAGCTTCAGACGACTATAGTTAGCGGGAACGTCGCTGGTAGGAAGAACCGGGAGAGTTACGTGTGAATGAATTAGGCGGTTGACACGTGTTTGATTGACTGTGATCGTTACCATTCCGTAGTACTGGTGTCGTTCGGTAATCGGGTCGGTGAGATTGTATTATTTCTCTGCTACGTTCTGATCCTACATAGGTAGTAATACTATGCAAGGGAAGACTGTAATTTAAGACAGTAAAAATATTGGAATTTAACCATACTAATTTTAGTAATGCAAAACTGGAAAGATCGATCTGATCTTGCCTTACTCCTGCTTAAAAGATTGATCACGTATCACTCCTTGGACTCTTCTCGAACAACGAATAAAATCCTAAAGCGCAAGAATCAAACATTGATCCACAACCACTTGTTGCGGAATCTGCCAGTACTTTCTAACAGACCAGCTCTTCAATTACGAGTTCGGTAGACTCCCATTACCTGAGCTGGTACATAAACATTTAATTCTCTCTTGATTCAACTTTACAGAGTCCTTTATCGAGGATACTTTTCTTAAGCGATTTCCTCTAACCGAGTTCTAAATGATTTCGAGTACAAAGTGCGAAACCCGTGAACGACAGACTGCTTAGAAATGTTTTGCAAACTGTGATTAATTAAGCAACCGTGTAAGTATTAGAACAGTTGATCTCCTCGTCGACGGAGGAACTGTGTCCATGGACGAGTATACTTCTAGTTCGTAGAGAATCTTGGAGGAACCGAACATTGCGGTTGATAGAGCTTTAATTATCCGAGTGCTTGTAAGTGTAAGCATAATTGCCTGTTGCGCCGTAAAGAACAGTATACAGAAACAAAAAAAAGAAGTACGAAGCATCGTTGCAAGTTTTACGAAAGAGTTGTTAAAGAGTATCCGTGTAGATCAGAGTATTACCTGCGAGTATGTAGCACAGGCATGGGCATAGAGAGCTCAAAACTCTGTATACTTCTCTTTTCATATAGACCTCCCTTGTGGGCGTAGTCTCGTTGCTCTAAAAGCCCCACAGGATTTGTATCCTGTCCCTTATTCCGTGAACCTCAATCTTTGGTTTATGTCTCTGTCTCTGACCAGTACCGTGCTCTTTCTTTCTATATGTGGACTGAATTAAGTGGGCGTGGTCTTGTTGCACCTGGGACTCCTCCCCTTCTCACGTAAAGCCCTGTTTCTAGTCTAAGAGACTATCAGATGTGCCAATTTAAAGCTAAATGGCTGTCTCTGCCCAGTTTCTCGCTCTTTCTACACGAAGTGCCCGGAGTGGGCGTGGTCTAGTCGCTCCCAGAGTCCCCGACAACCGTGCCCATGCCTGCTATAGGCCACCAAACGTGTCCTCAGATCCTATACCGCTTGTGGACGTATCAAATCTCTGCGCCCCTCGATTAATATCAATTAACCGAGACTTTTCTGTTACTGTATTTTAGGGGTCACAGATTCGTTATTCTTCTGACGGAGTCGCCGATAATTTGGACCGACAGAAGCAACACGGTAGTAAGAGGAGAGATTTCAATTCGTGACAGCCAATGTCCTTCAACTGAAGCGATGATGACACAGTTTTATCAGCCACGTTCGAAAATATCCGTTCATAACGAAAACGAGCAACCGTACAGCAACCCTTTGCGGGCCAGAGTATCATCTTGGGTTTACTTTTCGAATCATCGTCGGTCATCGCACACACACACACACACACCATCATCCCTCTAGCACGCTAATAGCAATCGACTGTTTAACATCATCCGATTCAAACGAACAAACACACGCGCGAAGAGCAACCGCAACCACAATCATCTGAATGTCAACACTCGATGAAACCGCAACCGCAGTCGAGAGAAACGTGAATCGTAAGTATGTAATAGTGGACTGCGGATGTTTATGCAATCTTCAATTTTTGTGGACAAAAAGAAAGTAAAATGTTATCTTCAGTGGTAGTAGTTTGTTGAATATCCGACAGAAATAAATATTGCACTGAATTCTGTGGAATTTTATTTTATAGCATGTTCTCAACATTTATCAAGAAATTGGTTAGGTAAAATATAAAACGAAAGGAAACGTTGTTTTTAATGTAACAAAGTCGTTAAGGGATGAAATCAATTCTTACTTTTCTCCTGCTTCCCTCAATCAATACAAAACATTTTGATTTCGCATTAGGATCCGCAGTCCATTAATGATAGTTCATTTTATTCTTGGACCGCAAAGGGTTAACTATAAATCGAAAGCATTCAAGAAAATCGTCAAAGACGTATATTATTATTTTTGTATAATGCAAGGCAAATACTGCGTCGATCACGCACATTAATACTGTAACAACGTCGTGGGTGTGCGTTAACAATTCTCACGCGAATGAGACAATGAACGCTCCGAAACAGAAGGAAAATGTATACTAACAATCAACAATTGAACGCTCTCCTCGCTCCCAATAACGATTGCTGTTACAATAAGTCATATTGTGTCGCATAATCACGTTCGATGTCCCTTTCCTACGACTGATGGCCGCCCATTTGTCAAATCGATTGAGAAAATTGATCAACTAGTATACATTGATTTTAAAAAATTTCTTATTCTGTTCAATGATCAAGAAATTTCTAAATTCTCAACCAAATTCGAAAATAGTTATTCTATTTGTCCAATGAGTGGCTGAAATGGTGAACGAAGATGGCTAGTCCGAAAGCTTTAATCCTCTGCACTCGGAGCTGTTCTGAAATATTTCTATTTTATATGATTTTATTACCTCATACAATACTTTCAGTAGTATTAAAATATTAAATACGTTTAGCGCTTTATTGGATATAAATTTAATACTAATTTAATAAGAACTATTAATGGCGCGTCCGAGTGCAAAGAGTACTAAGTATGTTACGCATTTATCGACAACGACGGAGCGCAAAAGAATATTTTTATTATCGCCAGGCTGCGAATCCCTGTGCGCTAGGACAGGTCTAAAATACAAGGAAACGTGTATACTCGAAGAACGAATTATTTTTACCACGAAGAATCAGCCAATGAAAAGATCGTTTCTCGCGTTGTAGATGTTTTCTAATCGAAACCCGCATAAAGATTCGCAGTCATCGTTGTCGAATCAATTCGAAATTTATTGCTCATCAGGGTGGCAATAAGTAGCGGGTCGCTTTAATTGTACATTGAATCATTCCAGTAGTTTGTAACGAGTGTACAGTAAACGATGTTCCTCCCTTGTTCGGGAATTAGGCGAACGCGGATGATCGAATAACCGAATCGATTGGAAACACGCCTCGAGAGAGAGAATTGTAACGAATCGCATGGATTAGTGGCTCCATTCGTTTTCCTATTTTTGCGAGATATATTTATTTTCGTTTAGACACGTTACACCGACACGGAGTCCTATGGAGTACCTACAGAGAGACACTTTATTTTGTTATGCGAAATGTATGTTCCTTGTAAATATTTTGTAAAATAAAATTATTACTATTAACTAACCGCGATCATTTTTGACCTATCACGCCGAAAATTTGTGCGTAATTTGATCAGACTGGAACTGCAAAGATCAATTCGTGGACCAAGGAAACCTCTCACGGGTTCTGCAAATCTTGGTTTATACACAAATTGTTCTAAAGAGGTAGCAATGCCACTTGTAACCAACGTGACGGTCAACATAAATTGGTAGATTAGCAACTATAGAAATGGCTGTGCAACAACGCAGACTAGGAACTAACAAATAAATCATTTCTTTAGCTAACTAAGAGATCACTCTAACGGAATAGAATCTTGTAAATTGTGTTTTACGAATATTATATCGTGAGCTAATTTATCAGCTCTGACGACGAACGAATAGACGTTGTAGCCTTTCGACTCCATGAAGTTGATCAGATCACGTTTGCCGTTCTCGACGTGCGAAAACTCCACCGAGAGAGTCTGTAATGTTACAAGAACGCGTTAACAATATTATAGAATTTTCACCTGACTTTGTGTCATTAATTCTAATGAATTCATTAGAATACATAATATTCATTATTAATTAATTAATTTAATTTTTAGTTATTAATTAATTTATTATTAATAATATTTAATATTTATTATTTCATTAGAATACATAATGAATTCATTAGAAAATTCATTATTTTTATCATACCTGATTTCGTGTTGCCACCATAAAATAAACAATTGATCGAAATGGCAAGAGTAAGTCAGACGCGACTTTGAAGACTTATGTGGGTGTGCAAATTCAAATTTTCATTCTAAATATTTCTTGATATAAAAGCGATTCACGAAACGAATTGCACACCCTAACGATCAGGAGAAACCCTGGAAGCTCACCTCGATATTAATTTTGTCGAACGGAATCGTTTTCAACACCTGAAGCTCGTTGCCTTCGATGTCAAGGCTAAAATAATTCACAGTGCTGACATTTAGCACCGTCATGAGGTCAATGAAAGGAATGCACTGCACCGAAACGTGCACACCACTGTGAGCCACGTCTGCCGAGTTTGGCAAATGGCTATCAGTCGCGTTAGGCTCGTGAAGACGTCCCACGTTCTTCGCCATTAGGAACGAACTCTGCAAATTGAACGTACATGAAGACTCACCAATAAAGATTCTGTTAAAAGATGTGTTAATGTGTTTTTATAAGAGGAATAGCAGCTTGCGGCGAACTATAAACTTTCTTACCACCGAGGGATACGGCTGTATCGCTAGACAGGTAGGCGTCAGGTAAGCTTTCCTGTTCTTCAGCAACATCTTGCTGAAGTTCATAGGATCCGCTTCTACCAGTAAGCCTGTCCAGCCGAGGAATCGTTCCAGGACCAAGGTGTTGCTTCGCGTTTCGCCGTCGTAGGCTCCGCACTCCACGAAGAAGCCATTACTCTGTGCAGAAAGAAGAAATTTATACAAACACAAGCATCTTACTTGTTATTACGTAACCCGGAAATCTCTTTAGGGCGAATAACAAAACCCTGATGACCTTAAAATCCTCTTAGCGACTCCGCCAGCTTTCACAGAACCCGTGGTCCTTCCGGTAATCTCGAAATCCTTTTACTCGTTCTAGAACCTCTTAATGGGTCTGACATGCGCTTCTAACTACTGTGACTCTCATTAATATTCGGACGGTCTCTGATAACGATAACTTCTTTTAATATTTTACAATACGATTTGAACTTTTTGGGAAGCTAGAACAATTGGTTTATTGCAGGATGGGGAAAGGAATTTTTGAAAAAATTGCATTTGGTCGGAATTGCAGAGAAAATATTAAAAGTAAATATTACTAATTTCAATATTTTCTTTACAATTCCGACCAATTCACTGTATCCCGTTAAAAAACTTTATCTTTTCCCATAAAATATGAAAAATTACCTTGTCTTTGAAAATATCCCGAATGACTTGCGCCTGCCCCATGGACTGGTCCTCCACTTCCGGTTCCTCGAGGTTATAAGGCTTGGTCGAGTCATACTTCCAGAATATCCAATTTCTTCGGATATCTGTCAAGTATCGATCCCATTCCGGCGAATCTGGCGATAATTTCTTCCCATTGTACCACGGAATGCCTATAATCAAATCACAAACGTATGCTTCGGTAGTTACCCATGAACTCGTCATTCTCTTAATTGCTATCATAAGCGGCGTGATCTAGCAAGCAGGGTAAGACGGACCACGTCACGTGGTACAATTAAATTAGACTCCTCGGGTCATTGGTTCAACCCAAGTAGCTTCTTGACACCAGAACTACCAGATGGGTTAAACGGTACGGTTATTATTTGGTGAACATAAGGAAAGTCGTAAAGATCCTTTCAAATTGTTCTCTTTGCTGTTGCCAAAGTAGCATGTGGGTTAATAAATAAATGAAAACAAGATTGATGCACGAGGAACTGCATGAAACGATCGAAAGCGTCCGAAAGTTAACCCTTAGTACTCGAATCGTGACTCTAAAGCGCCACCATAATTCAAAGTATTGCTTACATTATTAAATATATTTGGGATGTAACTAATTACTAAACGATTAAGTATTAAATGAGGTATTATATCAATTTTATATCGATAAAATAAAAAAAAATAATATACAATGGAATTATTTCGGCTAAGAAGAATTGTTTAATTTTCAAGTTAAAACTGCTCCGAGTGCAAAGGGTTAATAGACGGTGGACAACAGAAATTGGTTATGGAAGTTTGCACCCCTTCCGAAATGAAGTCTCAGCCACGAATAAAATATTAGCGACAATGTTTTAGATCTATTTTAAATTCCGTACTGGTATTCAACTCCGTTAATCCTCGATAATAACTCCACAGATGATCTCGCTTCTTGGTATTCGTGACGTGGCGTCTGTATGTGCATATTTGATTTCATACGAACATGCAACAAGTACGCTATTGGAATTGCAGACAACGTTCGTTATCGACAGACGTTCGTGGCAACGAATATCGATATTTTTAAATCTCAACATTTCAAACAACTTCATTTGAATGACCTTCTCTTTCCCGATAACAAACATCAATCACACATGACGGTGTTATCGAACAATAAGCATAGAAATGATCGATCGTCTGAACTCACCGGAAGTAAAGTTGTACCACGTGCTCAAAACTGCAACAGCAGTAAAAACATGACGTTATCGATAGCGTTCAAAATTGGCAAAGAAGTCTGTCAAACATCGTCTATACTATTACTAGACTGCGAGTGTTTATGCAATTTTTTTTAACAAATCTTAAGAAATTGTATAAAGATGTTCATAATTTTGCATAAAAATCTGCAGTTTAATTATTACACTCAGTATTTTCATGAATATTCCGCAATCTTTTCGAAGAGTTTGAAAGTACAGTACACGATAATGTCACCGATGCAATTACGTTTAATAACATTGCGAAAGTAGGCTAGTCATTGTGTGTATACATAATGCAACTTCCTCGCTTCTGACATTAAGTTAATGCACATGAAATTGTCGTTTATCCCATACCGCGGCGGAAGAAAAATATGTTCATGCTTATCGTACAAGCTTTTTACCGTTCCCTATTTCCAAACGATTTCGTAAGTTCTATACAAATAACATAAAAGTTATGTGTCACTGTTTGGTCTATAGCGTCATGCCTTATCAGATAACGGAACAATGCCGGTACAGTTTACTAAAACCTATTTATCGATTACTTTTTACGAGGCATTATATGTCGATCGTAAAACTCCATGTTTCTTCTCAACATGTTAACCGTATCGAATGAAATTGGCAATGCATTCGAACGAAGCTTGATTTAATGAAATTGACTTTCCAAGCAACCGAATGCAATCTCGACAACCTCTTGTGCATCAACTGCAGTTAACCATGCATTTTCTGGACTTCCTTTTCTCTTGTACGAAATAATCAGAGGGACAGAATACGAATACTTCGTACACATAGTACACCTAAATGTACACCTATATGTGTCAAGAATTTTCTTTTTAAATTATCATTAATCGCAATTGCGAAAGAAAAAAATAAAGATGACGAATTTTACATTTTTTATCTGTGCCTGTAATGAAATTTTCAAACATGTATTTTGTAAATCTAAACGTGTTCAAGGTTCTTATGAAATATAATTGACTCTGTTTGAGTCTGTTTCAGTTGGGTCCAATTTTGAAAAAGTTGTTTCTTTTTAAAAAGGTGTACGAATACTTCGTACGCTTACTGTATGTCAGGTACTGAAGGTACATACCATTTTTATATACCTGTGGCTGCACATTATCCATATACGGGTCACGAGCCGAGATTTTTTCCGCCTCCTGAAGTGACATTCGCAGTACCAAGACAACGCACGTTACAATAATTAAAAGACTGATTATCGTGCACCATTTCCGCCTCCAAAATTGCCGGACTTGATAGACACAAGAACGCTCGGTGTTGCACATTTTTCGCGTGTTACAAGATAGCAACAGGTTGCCGCTACCTGGCACGTGGCAGTAAACTAAAGGAGTGAGAGAGGCAGCAGTGACTGGACTAGTCACATGTTTCTATCGGTCCAGGAAGTTCGTTCACATTACCGGTTCGACTGCTCATTTTCATAGGACCTACGTCAGAGAACAGATGTTTCAACTATGACATCATCCGAAAAAAAATAGACCAGGAAGAGGAGCTACGTGCACCAAATATCAACGTGGGAAATCAACTTACGAACCGATGCACAAAAGTCATTATTAGACAACGGATTTTATTTATGGCAAAAATGAATAGGTTTAATTTAAAACAGTGAAAACATTAGAACTCGAAAATTCTGTTACATTATTTCCAACCAATCAATCATATTAAGAACAATTCAGGTAGAACATTTTTATCTTGCAGACAGATCCGCTGTTTAATCACGGATTTTCTTTTTTGATTAATTGTTATTAGATCGAGGATCTCTCTGAACGTAATGAGTAGACAGCGTATTAGATTAGAAAATAAAAACTTTCTTAATTGCAACGAACTGGAGAGAAATAGAAATTGATTTTCTTTCTTAATATGTTCAATAGGTCCACAATAATATTATAGTGTTTTTGGAATTAAAAGAATATTTCCATTCCCTATGACATTTTTCAATTTGATGGGTATGAAGTTGGTATAATAAAACACGTGTGATAATAAAATTCACTTTCTAATAATGACTTTTGCGAAGCAGTTCGAAAATTCATTTAATCATTATGCTATTCTGTTCGAATACATTTATACATGAACATTGGCACGCAGGAAACAATAGAGCTTGGTATCGATCGACCAGAACAATGTGACAAACTATTCGCTGACAAACCCGACACTTTCAACGTAAACAACTTTGCCGGTTCGATTCGTTGTAATGTTACAGCGAATGCTTATGTAACGGTACACGGTTCATTATAGAAATATAATTACCAGGGAACGAGGCCGAATGAAATGTGAAACACTGCTCCTTTAGATCGTGGGGTAATATTACATCCAAGACTGCAGCACGTGTTTCTCCGAGATCTAGTTAGCGGGCAAGAATGCAAATATAGGTCGAAACAGTCTCGCGACCTACTGAACGCCGATTAGTCGATCACGTTTACACCTTTGATCGTCCACGTGGGTATAATCATCAAGTAGATGGAGAACGAGAAACTTTTCAGAGAACAAGTATCGACACCGAGGAATTGACTCTGTGCTGTTCATTTGACGATGTTTCGATAACTAGCGACGGTCTTGGCAAGCCAGACTCGATGCGGAGTTCTCTTTTAGTGGTATTGGCTCTCCTATCACACGAAGCCCATTATTGTGTGTGCGAATGGACCATGAATGCGAACATGCGAGTTTATTGATCGAAGGAATATGAATATGCCTCTATGAATGCGTGACTCGCATATATATCAATACATTTTATGAAACTTATAATGAAATTAGCATTTTAAGGCGTTATTAATTATTGAAAATAGTTTTCAGTTCTGTATTACCGGCGACGGATAATCTAAATTTCTGTAGATCCATTTTATCGCTGCAGGTAAAACAGTTTTGTCACGGTTCCTAGTTTACCGGTAGCGCATACATCAGTTATCTGTTTTATCGTCCTCGTAGATATCGATTTACTAATTGTTTAAATTTAAATATTAAGAATCTTTAGATGTTCGAAGGCTTAAATTGAAAACTAGGGATGAGACCTTGTGAAAAGAATTTCTTATCATTTTCTACCTGACCGAACTAAAACTATAAGAAATTTATTTTCCTACAAAAATTCAACTCGATCCGATTTCACTGACTTTCGGAAGTTTAACAACATTTTGAGAAATGCATTGCTTGCAATGTTTGTGTGCCTGAATCGTACGATAATTGATTGATAAGTTTAGTCACAGCCGAGTTATATGTAATCTCGTCTCGTGGTTTATTATCTGTCGTTGTTTAATACTCGTATCAGAATTCTTTTCCGAAAGAAACGTCATAGGTATTACTTCACAATCTTATTTCTTGAACTATTGAACTCGAGATATGAAACAGTATTTAGGCCTTCAATCAATTTGTCGAATCCGTACGTCGAAAAAGTTGTATCGATAACGAGTTCTCTTGCTGCTGTTATCGTAAAGTATGCTTATTAGACTGCGGATTTAATGTATTTATAGGAAAAATGAGTGTACGAGACACAAAATAGAAGGAACATTTTGAATGCAATAATGCTGGCACATTATTTACAACATATATTAATTATTAATAGCAAAAATTTTCTTCTGTCTTTTTTAGTTAATACGCCTTCTATTGAACGTCTTGGCACACACAACAGCTGTAGATTATAAACTGTTACATTACGATAACACGGCCCAACATCCAAAAATCGTTTCGGTTCTTTCGTTTAAACAATTATAACATGTTACTATTGCACATCACTGGATTCGGGAAAGTCTAGAGAATCTTTTGCTGTAAAAAACAATACAATATCTATTATAATAACATCACAATATTTGTTCAAAATTGAAAAATGTGTTTTTTTCAAACTTAAACTTCTCAAAAACTGCGTGCCTAAGAGAATGATTAACCGTGTAATTGATACAGATAATTTTACAATGTCTGTCTAAGAATGACAGATCTTTACGAGAACCAAGGCACTCATAACTGAACAATCAGAAAATCGATACGATTCACGTCGATAATCGTGGACTTTGCCAGTGCACTGTACAAAAGAATGTAAGGTTAATAATTCTGTAAATCTTTTTTAATCAAACTGCTTCATTGTAGTCCCGAGAAAATACGTGGGATTCTTTAATCAATTTCTCGGCGATAACGCACACGATCAGTAACAGCTGCAGATTCAATATCATGATTGTACGTTGGTATTAGGTGTACGCGATGAGTACATCATACTATATGTCATTCGTTTCCGATCTTATCCTATCGAATTCTATTTTTATGTCTACGTTGAAAGCAGATCGATAAAATTTTCACAGAAACGAGTAATGAAAGTGTCAAGTCAGCCATCGATCATACGAGACTGAGGATCCTGATTGTTCGACAATATTTTACGTCAAACGGCTTACGCCTTACGCGCGCGCGTAATATTGTATCGATATGGCAGAAATATTCTGCGTGGTTTCGCCAACTGATGGAGTACATAATTGAATCTTTCTTATCTGGATCATTAAATGGTTATTGATTATGATATGGTCAGCGTACGAGACAGTAGCAATAGACGATTTAATGATAATGCCACGAGCGCTGATAACGCATCTATTATACATAGGCACTTCTCAGAAATCCGTAACACTGTCCAGCCTGAGTGAGCGGATGCTACAACTCTTGGGTAAGTGATTACGAACATCCCAAAATCGAAAAGTTCGATCTTTCTTTGCACGCTTAACAAAACCAGTACTTTAATTTTATCGAATAGCTGTTTAAAATCCGCTTGCGTTTTTTTGACACGTTAGAAGAATTCATTTGCTAAATAATTGTGTAAATCATTTTCCTTTTAAATTATTACTGGTCGCAATTGCAAAGGAAGAAGTGAAGTTCGCGTTTTTCTTTAATTTATTTACCTGTTGCATTTTTTTAAGTCCAAATTCTTTTTCCCTTTTTATTTTCTATTTATGCGAAAACACGTTTGCCTAACCGTTCTATAATTTATACAAAATAATATCTTTGATTAATTCTTACAGACGCAATAATGAACTTTTCTATTCTTGAAAATGGTTTAGATTGAGACCGAAACGTTGAATTAAATTTCATTATAAAAAAATTTAAAAAATATTGTTAACACATAAACTCGAGCAGTTGGGCCCAATTTTGAAGTAGTCATTCGTTTTTAAAAGATGTACGAATACTTTGTACATCCAAATTTCCGACGAGTAAATCGTAAATCGGACAGATTTGGGGATCAAGACTGATCCAGCAGACACATATCTTTTTTTTGTAAAGTGCACCCAAAAACGGGAGGGGACTGTTAGATTTAAAAGCTTGCGTAACGAGACGGTGAGACATTCAGTGAAAAATCGGGAGAGGGTAATATCTTGTGCCAGACAAACAGACACCTTTCGTATCTGTGTTAGTGATTTCTGTGCGACAAGCTAAGACTATTCTACGGTTCAGAAGAGAATGGGAATTACAGTTTATTGATTTTGCTTGCAGATTTCCCTACAGCTAGTTAACAATGCGTCGGATTTTAAGTTGCTTGGGAGTTATCCTGGCTCTCGTGCACCTATCGCAACAGGTATTTACGAATACAGTAAATCCTTAAATACTGTCCAACAGCCATATTCTAGACACCGGACAGACTGTACTCCGAAAATGAGAAGTCGAACAGAAACCTGACGTTTAAAATTCGCAGGTGCCAGAGAAAGATAAAAGGGACTATTACGTCGCAGCTGTGGTGGAGTTCACACCGGAAGTAGTATGGGGCAGCTCAGAAACTCTGGTGGAAAATGCGAAACTGTACGTGGAGTTTATCAGAAACGCGACTTTGCAGGTAAGCTTTCCTTATTTGATCAACTTGTCATATTTTCTGGGACGTATCCAGTTTTTTACTTTATATTTTACAGGGAGTTGACATCATAGTGTTCCCGGAGGACGGTTTAACGTCGTTCTACTTCCCTGAACCATCGAAAGTGGATTCGTGGACGACATTCGTACCTACCGTCCAGGAAAGATACAACCCATGCACTCAGAATCGTGCAGGTATCAGCAGCGTAAGTTAACATCGCCTTTTTTCGAGATTTACACTAAAATTTGATCCCACGCCATCGGGGGAATCCCAATTGGCATCAGCCAAAAAGAGTTGAGTATCGGTGAGACTCGCACTAACGTAAGCTAAGCAAAAAATTGCAACTTTCCGAATTCTGTGATTTTTTTACGAAACATTCGTCTCATTCTTCTAATTAAAATGGCATGAAATACGATGTACAGATGGAGAAAATTTAAGGGGTGGTTCTCCATTACAATAAGGGTGGTCCATCTACATATCTCCTTGATTTGCAATTACTAGACCGCGATCTTTATGCATTTATTAAATATCTATTAAAATCATTAAGGGAAGGAACAACATTCAATTTAGTTTGTATTTCTTTCAATCGATGCAGACAATTTTTATGTTGCATAAATTTTTATGTTGATTTTCGCAGGTCATGAAGATGCTGTCGTGCGCGGCAAGGGACTACAAGATTTACGTCGTGGTGAACCTTGTCGAGAAAGTTTTAGGCGCTGATAGGGTACACTATTACAATACCAACGTGGTTTTTGATCGAAAAGGACAGATAATTGCCAGGTAAATTGATTTGTTGTTATGGTAAGTTGATCTGCTACTGCAGATCATTCTTGTGTCAGTATCAGAAAAATTCTTGAACACGATGTTCACAGATATCGGAAAATAAACCTCATAGAAGTCGAAAAAAGTTTCTTTGACGTTGACGAAAAACCAGAGCTCGTTACTTTCGACACCGATTTCGGCGTTCGTTTCGGCACGTCCATCTGCTTCGATATATTCTTCGCAAATCCCGGTATAAACATGACAAGGGATCTAGGCATCACGGATTTCGTATACACCACAGCTTGGTTTTCCGAAGTACCGTTCATAACTGGTAATTTGCCTTGTCGACTAATCACTAGACAGCGGATTTTATGCATTTATTTCCTGCCCATTAAACATACTAAGAAAGAAAATAAGAAATAGACATTCTTTATTTTGCATTAAGATCTGCTGTCTGCTAATCACCGTTATTTTAGAGGATCATAATTGCAGTTCGATCGTTCTTTCAGCCGTTCAAATACAATTCGGATGGGCGTTTACTGAGGATGTGAACTTCCTGGTCTCTGGATACAACGATCCCGCAGGATCAAACACGGGAAGTGGTATTTACTTAGGTGCGTATAGTCGCTGCATTTGTTAATCATTTTAGTCGAGTGTACAGATAAAGTCAATGGTCAAAAAATACTCTTTTTTCTGAACACTTAGCTACCTTTTTCTTCTTTCAGGTCGCGATGGAATAGCCAGTGCAACGATATCCTACACGACCGGCAGGAGAATGTTGGTCTCTCGAGTGCCAAAGAAGGCTCCGAAAGAAAGTAGACAAAGGAGGAAAAGTTCCTTTGGGGACAGGGGCGAATGCTACGAGACGGACCTATGGACACCACCGGTTCACGGGGTTCTGCTCAAGCTTGATGTATTGGACGCATACGAATCCGCTGTTGTGAATGGACCACTGTTCAAAAAGACTATTTGCCACGCAGACTTCTGTTGCAACATCGAAGTAAACAGCACGCTCAGTCAGTCGCCAACCAACCACTACCGCGCGTTGGTTTACAAAGGATGTCGTCATTATGCTGGCACAAATTCCGCAAACGGGATTCGAGTATGCGGGTTGACACAGTGTTCCAACAGCTCCCTTTCTTCTTGTGGTATTGTTCGGGAAGATAATGTTAGGTTCAACAGCGTGAAACTCACCGCAATATATAACGACGATTTGTCGAACAGTCATTTGATGCCGAGTATTCTGAACACGAAGCTGCTTCCGTTTGATGACTTTACCTATGTCGAAGAAAAGGCCGGCAACATAACGCGTTTGACTCTCGCCGTGGACAGGCCCAAGGACGATCTTTCTGTTTTCGCAATTTACACGCGAGATTATTTTTACGATCATCTCGTTTGAAATGCACGTAAACCTTTAGCACAAAATAACAAATGTAATATATAATATATAGACTCCGGATATTTATGCAAAATGAAAAGTTTGCGCATCAATGACGCAGGAGCTAAATATAAATTTATATTCTTCGTTAATGCTCCGAACGTGGTGAACATAATATATTAATACTCGTTAGGTCTTTTAATATGTTCATTAGTTTAAATTGCACTTGCTCATTCTTGTTATAAATGCATAAAATCCGGAATCTAGTAATATAGTATTAAGACAAATGTACTCATATGCATATTAAATTATACTTTCCAACAACTTTTACCGCGGTTATATCTATTTCGTAGTAGACACAATACACATATTCTCGAGAGACACATCGGTGGTCGTGTAATACACTAATCTGCTTTCAAATCCGATGCTATTCAAAAATTCCAAACGTCCCCAATTTAATAGGGTCTTCACTTTGCGACCGATAGCTTCTCTTTCGCTTGACGTTAAACTCTTTGTATATCTGAAATGATTATTACAGTTGAGAATTCGCCGAACAGTGTAATCAATTGCAAGAGATAATTAAGAAAAATATGAGGAGAATTACTTGTTTTTAGAATCACGTTGCTTATTCGAGTCCGTGTGCAACCTATTGCAGTTAGATCCGCAAGTAGCCCAACTTGCTATGCTACATAAAATTGGGAATTCCGATGGTGTGAATCCGCATTGTTCGAGATAATGTTTCCCGACATACGATGCGTACTCGCATTTGTGGTGGCAGCAGAATGCAATCACTATGCCGTTCACGTTGCAGACGGGTTTATCTTGCATTGCTCGGTGTAAACAACTTATAGTTAAGTCTGCAACATAATGTTCTTATTAACACTTTACCTACTTGAAGTCTAGTAATAGAATTTTCAATAATTGTGCTACATAAAAGAAAGCATAGAAGAGTTGTTGTTATTGAAGTTAAAGTGTTTAGCCATGTATACTTGTAGAGAAATCAGCAAATAAAGGAATTATACTACCTGTAGCTGCCCCACACAAATGTTTAGCGATGCCAATTTTATAATCAAATTTCTGAATTTCTTCAATGCTGTTCAGTTTCAAATCAGCAATGTCAGCTCGTATTCTCTGTATTGTCAGGGGAGATTTTCCATTTTTGAGTTTATTGTCGCTTTTGTGTCTGTGACTCGATCGATCCACCAACAGAATGCAAGTGTCCTTTTTATTTTTTATTATTTGCCCCAACCAGTAAGTCAGTTTGCCTTTGCCTGCTCCAAACTCAATGAAGCATGTATTTTCTTTCACCAGATCCGCACGCTCCAAGTGAGAGAGCAAGGATGCATTTTGTAAAAGGTGTTTCTTAACAGCTTTGCCACAAGATTCGTCGTTTATTTTGCTTCCGAGTATCTCATGTTGTAGCACCTCTTCCGAGAAGCACGGCAACTTCGCTGAAAATATTATACATGTTTTCATTGTCTCGTTTCAGCAAAGCAGTTCGAACCCAATAGTTCCAAAATTGCTTAGACTCTTACTGTGAGCAGCTTTCACTTTATCAATGACTGCATCTACAACAAGTTGATTCAGCTCAGAGAGTGGTACACGCTGTGGTGTCTCATACGTTCCATCCACATTTATTCCTTTGACTATAAACGAAGGTTGTGAGTCAATTAATCGCTTAGCATTACACACCTTCAAATGCTTGGACAACCGCGATTCATAGCATGTACTGTAAAGGGTCTTTAAACTTTATACATGCGAAGAAAGATGCTGTGATGAAGAAGAAAATATTTACTTACTGAGTAGGATCCAGTGGACATTTTATTCTCTTAACTCCATCATTTACATCTTCTGGAGCATCATGTGAATTTTCCTGATGCTCGCCACAGTATTTATTTCCCTTTCTGACTGTCATTCGACAATAACGTTTCTTCCGCTCTACAAAATACATACAATGATTTTCTTCTCCCATGACGATTCGTTTCTTGTTTGAAAATGTTGAAGCGATATAAAAATAACCTAACAGTCAAGGGGAGTTTGGACGGTTGGAACATGGCAAAAAATAAAACAAAACTCTAGGGGAAAATACATTTCATTCGAACTAATATTTTAGATAACTAAATCGATAAAATAGAAAACTGATGTATGTGCTACAGGTACAAAAGGGACTGTCAGGCAATTGTTTTACCTACGACGGTAAGATAGATCGGACAAACTTCTGGAAATCTGTGAAATCGGATTGATAAAAAATATTACTCACAGTAACAGCACTGTAAAACACATAATAAACAATTTATGAGAACGAGAAGCCGAAGATTAAACTACTGAAGGATTGTCAAAAAACATTGTCGATGACATAACGTTTATTATAGAGAAAATGCTACACCGTTTTTCTTTGGGATAATGTATGAAAGTGCTTCGTTTCGTAGAGCACGTAATGATTATCAGTCACTCAATTACAACTTTACAGCACGAGTGTAAAAAAATTTTACATGTTCTTCTTTTTCCATTTTTTTCTTTTTTTTTTTTGTTTTTGTTGTTGTTCTTGCAGTAATTAGTTTTCTGTCGAGGTACATAGCATAAACTTACGTGCAATAGTGTACGAAAAATCTGCGTGTTAAATTACATGTACAATAATAAATCGATTACAATTGAAACCTATAGGTCAATTCATACCGATGCGAAAACTATCGTGTCTGCTTATCACACAATCGCATTATAGTATAATCGTAATAGTAACGCAAATTCTTTTCGCAGATCTTTTCCTCTGCACCAAATGTGGCTTTATAGTTTTGATGAACGTTCGTTTGCACTTATCTTTTCTCATATTAAACCCAGTTGAAAAGACAATATTTTCAATTGGCTCGTTTCGCGAACAAGACAACAAAAAAATGTTTAAAAAGAAGGGGCAGATAAAATGACAAACACACTTGTAATCGTAACGTTACACTCAACATTGGATTATTCTCGGGAGTTCGTAAATCTTACTTTTAGTCAACGAAAATGTTCGGCTTCGTGTAACTAGAATTATTAATAGCGATTTGTAGGTACTTACTTGCAAAATGACAGTTTATTATTATTATGAAATACCTATGTACAGTGACGAATGTTAACATCATTCAGGTAAACGGAAAAATCTCCTAATCGTTTCTTTTTCGTCATTACCAATTCTTATATACATGGCTATGTATATGAAAATCTTGTTTTCACGTTGTAAAACGTAATATTCAGCGCCTTAATTATTCTAGTCATTCACAGAACACTGTATTTGTCTCTATAAAATGAGGTGTGTAATGGAAAGCATTTATTTACACTGCATCCTCACTTTATCATATAACTTCGGCCTCGTTAAACCACGATCCAACAATCACGACTGGTGATCCAGCCGGTTTCAAAACATTTTGCTATGCGTCATGCCTTTTTTATATTAAAGTTTTTTAAATAACTCGATTTAAAAATATTATGTCAAACTATCCTCTTAATATAATCTGTTTTGTTTTATCATTTTTTTTCTTTTATTAATAGTAACGTGCTTAGCCGGTTTTAAGTCAATCTTTCCCGAAAAAAAGAGATAGTTATTTTTTTTTCACTGATAATAAAGTAAAATAATATTTTACATTATTATAATTGTACACTCGATTGATATTTTCACTAAACCACAAGACTACTGTTCCTTCATAAATTATTAGATACACCTAATGCACTAGTGGCAAAAAAAGAGTTCTTGTACCATGTATGTGGACCACTCTAGCCCTGAAAGTAGCTTCATTGGAGCTATGCACAGAGTCTTCGAAAATTAATAGTACACTGCACTTGCAGTTTGTGCACTGACACTGTAAGAGATAGAGAGAGATAGAGAGAAAGAGAGAGAGACGAAAAAACATTTGACTATTCTGTAGATAGGTCCTCTCGCCTGTGTTCTTCTCATTACGAAATAGTTTGCAATATATTGATATTGCTATTCCCTTCGTCTTCGTCGTCTTCTTCCTCCTGCGACATCAAGATTTAATTGGTACAAATTTTTAATGGATTTCATTTGAAAGAAAAAATCAAAAAATTTTAGAATCACATACCTCGTCAAATCCGAAACAAGTTTCCATCTCTTTCTGCAACTTTGGATCACTCTGCGCGTTTTGAGACGAGCCTTTCGCGGACGTTCCCGTCTCCAGCTTCAATTCTTCTATTTCAGTATCATCCTCTTCCACTTCATCTCCTTCTTCCCCTGTACCGGTCACGATGCCGCTTTCTTGACTTAGAGGATCTTGCATTACAAGATCCCCGTCTTCGCTTGCCACAACAGCCATCTGCAAACAATGTAAATTATTAGAAATTGTTATCCATCTAATTCTCTTGTTATTCGGAATATACAATCGTGCTCGGTTAAAATAAAATCAGCTCGGCGAAATAAATAGGCGATCCTCAAAATATTCACCTGGTCGGTTCCCTGATTGTCCGCCAGTTGAATCACTTCCAACACAACGTACTGCTGACCATCGCTTCCCTCGACCGCCATCATATCTTCCTCGTCCTCCTCTTCCTCTTCGTAACCTTTAAGTTTAGAAGCTAATTCACCTGTTACCATAACACAACACATGGATATTAGTCAATGACCTGAGCGCAACCAGATCATATCGTAAGTGTCCCTGTGATCGCAATGTTTCCTATGATTTGTTCATCATATATGTGTCAAGAATTTTACTCTGTTGGAAATACAATTTAAACGAACGCGTTACCGAGTTTACCAATCGTACACATATAAGTGAATCAAAGCTAGATCAGTCCAATCTTGATTCTGACCTGTCATCACCTCGACCCTTTGCCCGTCTATGATCTGAATCTTTTTCTGTCTGCCCATCTTCAACGCCTGTTGCTTTTCTTGCAGAGACGATTCAGGGTCGTGAACAGCCATGTGGCGAATTAGATTTCCTTTGTGCCTGAAGTAGAAACGTACATAATGTAGATTGTATTTCTTTTCATTTTTGCCGCTTATCGCTAGGTTTACGGGACTAAATTGAGAGGCTGTATATGATAAAACAAATGGCTAATAATTTTGATAGACACATTCTTTTAGTGCTCGGTAAACCTAGCGTTAAAGGAAAATGCAATGAAAAAGACACTGTGGTGTAACATAATTCTTAAGATAGCGAGCAGACATACCTGAACGGCCGTTCACACTCAGGACATTGGTGAGTTTTCTCTTGCGGTGGCGGAGGAACGTAAGTAGGATTATGGTAAAGGTTGCAATGCCGCTTGAGTAGTTGCTTTTGTCTAAATGATTGAAAACAATGATCACACTGATAAGGTTTCTGATCCGTATGTATCAACATGTGACTTTCAAGATGTCGCGCAGATATTGATGCATATGGGCACAAATCACATTTGTAGCATTTTTCTCCTTCATGAGTTTTACTGTGCAGTTTATAGCTATATCTACAAAACCAAAAAATATGAAGTGCCTCATATTTACTAGGCAAAATAATATGATGTCGTTTCGTATTTGCGTAGAGCACGTCTTGCACGCGTACCTGTCTGGGAATGTTTTTCCGCAGCGCTTACATTTCAAAGGTTTGTCTGAGGTATGCAATTTTTGTACATGAATCCTGAGATCTGTTTTGCGGCCGCACGTTGTCGGACACAGTTCGCATTGAAATACTGGTTTGTCGCCGACTAAAATTAGACAATGTTATTGCAAACAGCAACAAGTGTATCGGTATATATATTTTTAAATTTCGACGTACCGTTGTGTATAAGTTTATGAGCTTTCAAACTGTTAGACTGAGTAAACCTCGCCTGACAAAAGTCACACTCGTATGGCTTTTCTCCAGTGTGTATTCGTAAGTGTCGTTTGAGCTTAAATGTATCAGGGCTAGCGTATGTACAATGCGGACACTAAAAGTACAGAACGGATGACAATGGAGGCTATGCGTCGTGATGAATCTAAATAGGATAAAAGAATTCGATGAAGTAACATCACAATGTACCTGATATGGTCGCTCCCCTGTGTGACATCTAATGTGACGTTTCAATTTCGATAGTTCAACAGACGCGTAATCGCATTCGTGGCATTTATGTGGTTTTTCATGCGTGTGCCTATATCGGACATGTCTAACAAGTTCACCTATAAATAAAAACTAACAATGATCACCATGCTTTTATGTTCCGGTATTTCGTCGTAACAAATTATAATCCTCTTGTTCATAGAAAAGAAAATAATCGTTATGTCAAGTTCTACAACCTACATGGAAGACTACTCACCGGAAGTCGTGAACGCACTGTCGCAAAATTTACAATGGTGTGGTTTGGTCCCAGTGTGTGTATTCACATGGTTTTGAAGCGAAGCTAATGTCTTAAATCCTCTCTCACAAACACTACATTTGTGTGGTCTCTCTTCCGAGTGTGATTTCATGTGTCTTGATAATAGATACCTGTGGAACAAATCGAATTATTCTCTTACCGAACACTGAAGAACGTGTAAAAACGTAGAGGCGTGCAAGAACCCAAAAATTCGAAGCTTTGAACTTCGAAATTTCGCTGCTAAGTTATGTTTGATACAATCACAGTGAGTATAAAAAAAAGCTTTGGTAAAGCAACAGCCCTGATAAAAACGAGTCTGGGTTCTCGCGCACTTCTGAGAAAGACCTGTGCACACCGTTTCGGACTTGTGTAATTACAATAATTACACATGTGTGCCTGAGTAACTGTTTGGGACTTCTTGGGTAGGAACTTGATAATTTTAGTTTTATCATCCTCTGCCTCTGACTCGACAGGAGCTTCATTGTCCTCATTGTCTTCGAAATCATAGACGGTAAGATCTTGTTCACCCTCAGCTTCTTCCCCTTCTGTCCCCTCTCTTTCCACCGGTCGACTTTCTTTATCTTCAGAGTCTGGTTGTTGGACTATCAACACGTAACTAACTTCCCCAGGATTGGTGTCCGACGGAACAATTGTAACCGTTTGGTATGCATCTCCGGAGTTGATGACGACTTGATTGTTTCCATTGGTAGCCACCTGTCCCTGTCCATTTAATTTAATTGTTAACACATCATATTATTAAAGTAAAAACGAGACAGATTATTTTTACTTACATCTTCGTCTCCGTCGACATTCTCGAGTTCCTCGATTTCCTGATACTGTTCTTCTTGAGAACCATCTCCTTCGGTTTGTACGTCAGCTTCCTCTACCTCTTGAATCTGCACTTGTGTCATCACAGGTGTCTCATCGCTGTTCGCCTGATAGTAATATTGACCGGTTTGGTCAACGAAATATGTTCCGCCTTCCTCTCCACCCGATAGCCCCTCCACTTGTTGCACTACAATGCAATATGTTAATAGCAATTATGTTCTGATATAGATGTACAAGGATGATCATGAATCGAATATGAAATACTAACACTGTACATGCTGCAATTGCTCCCCTTGACCTCCTTCTATTTCTTTATTAAACGTCTCCAAGTATGTTTGTATCTCTGTCACAGATTCTTGCCCCTCTTCTAACTTAATCGTTGCTACGTTACTCGTCATGGTAGAATCATTAAATCATGCGATTAAACTGTCTCTCATTAGTCTGAAACAGTATTGGTTACAAATCTATCAGTTTACAGTATAATCAGTTAGGATGCGAGTTGTGTGAAATAGTTTCAAAGTAATTTGGCCTATCAGATAGTAAAGTACAGAGTGTCTTGCTTAATATAACAAGGGAAATTTATTCGTTATTACGACAGTAATATCAGGTAAGACACCTTGTACAATGAAATTAAATTACAACGGAACCTACATTTCATTTAAAAGAAATTAAACTCTAAATTACATATAACTTAAGAAAAACAGAACATAAGCTCCAAGCATGGCGCACAGCTAAAGGTACAGATAGAACACTCGAGAGTGGTCAGTATTATTAGATTGTGTAATACGAAAGGCAGGATTCCTAATTTTTCCGCAATACCTTCAAGTTTACACAATTCTTCCCTACCGCTAGTCTTCCCTATTGGGTACATGTTATTTCAGGAGATCTTCTATACAACGGTATAGATCAAAGAAATAAAATCAAGTATCTTTAATCGACACCAGTGCATAAAAACTTTCGTGAAGGATAGCAAACATCCAACAAGAAGAAAAACAATGGTAACCGGATAAAGAACAGTTTAAACTTGAAGGCAAGGAGGAAGAGGATCGCTCGTTACAGACGAGCTGATCCATGAATGAACACATGACTGAGTGTAGCGGGTTCGCGTACTCGGCGAAATCATAAGAAAACGAGAGAGAAACGTGTGTTGTACGGAGAGAATGCGCAAGTGTGATATCGGAGAGTGAAACTTGCGAGTCGAGGAACATACGAGACACGTGCGTGTGTAGAGAGTGAACACGAGCGAGCCCCCACTGGATTACCAGTGGAATAAAGGCGGCAATGCACGGGGGGCATATCGCGCGCGTTGCCTGTGTGGAAAATACGGATGAAAATCAATATCTGTCCGAAGAAATAGAAGGCACGATAGAACGGGAACGGGACGGGCGCATTCATGGAAGACTGAGCGGGAAAATAGTTTACGGTGGTGGTTGTCTGACAAGAGGGGGTGGGCCTGGACGGATCTCTCAGCGAAGATCCCCAGCATTAGACGTCGCAGACGGTGTTTTATCGTTCCAGGGACGTGATGGGATTGACAGAAGCGACACACGCTGCCGCCATGGAACGCCATGTAACACGCGAAGCGGGCAATGCGAACGAGGATGACGCCATGGGCGATATGCGAAATGGACGAGCGCGAGCGCGTGGAAATACGCAGCGGTTCCGGGCTAGCTCCTCGAAGCCGCTAACAAGTCCCTCGTCGGACACCGGGCTCCCCGAAGCCGCGCATTCTGTCGGAAAGCTTTTAAGACAACGCGGGTGCTTTCGATTTCAGGACACAGGGGGCATTAACGACAAAAATTTCAGAAAATTATCACCGTCGGCGCTGTCATCAATATGGAGGACGCGACAGAACGGAATACCGTCCGTTCTGCTACGTGCTTCGGTTAACTCACCGATGTTCCGCGTCCCTGTCGTGACCAGTGACCCCGGGTAACCTCGTTCGTTTACGAAACTCGTCTTTCCTCACAGGGAAACGTATTTCCACGCTGCGCCAGGCTCGCGCACCACTACGAAAACCTCCAAATATTCGCCTTCCGTAGTAAACTCACGATCGTTCGTGTGAGGGCGTTGTGTAAGACCCGGAGGGCAATATGGCCGATCGAACTGCGAACGTTCAAATGCTGCGCGTTGGCAGCTGCGCCGTAACGCAGCGTCGCCCGTCCGTGTTTACACCGGATGACCGTCGTTTTAGGTACTTCCGGCCGCTGAATGTTCCGTGACCTTACCTGGCCGGACGATCGAGCTTGCTCGTCTCGGAAATATTTAAATGAGATTTTATTTTATTTGTTCCATGCGTAGGATCATTTCTAAAATGAAATTTTTCAAAATTAATACTTCACGTAACATGTTATTCTAGAATTATTTCCACGCCTACGATCACCATTATTCTAAATATTCTTTCGAATAACAAAGTTAACAAAGAACTTCTAGAAGAATATGTAACAAACTACAAGATGTCTTTTCGGTGATTCGCTTGAATTTTGGTAGCATATTGAAAATATCGAAGATTCAGACTTCCGAAAAGAGCGGGAAAGTTCCTGCGTCAAGGAAGGGGAAGAAATGAAGGATTTTGGTGGGGGGACCACTGCCCCCTTTCGTTACCAACGGTCGTTCCTTTTTTAACGAAAGATTACAAATAAGTATACACTTGCGATGAAAGTATTATTGGAATCGGCGTTGGTTCGCAAAGATAACTCGGTGTATCCGAAGATCGATAATATATAATATGCGATGATCAATCAAGATTAATGTTTTTAATTGATTAATATTTATGATCGGCCATCAACGAATGGTTTCGTCGATATATTTCTGTTTATGTAATAATTCCAACTTCAAATGTATGCAAGTTTATGTAAGATTGTTACGAAACGGATTTTCTCTGTTTTGAAATAATTACAGAACAATTATTACATTACTGGAAGGTTCAGGGTAATATTTATACTTTCTCTTTGAACGATTGCATAATATCCTGATAATTATTGGTCTAAAGTAGAAGATATATATGTATATCAGAAATGATTGACAAATAGTAAATATAGATTTTATTATAGTGACACAATTTATAAAGCCATTACTAAGAAAGTATAAACATATAAATATAGCTATTCATTATGTCTAGCATTGTAATACTACAAAGTCTCAGTTTTCGTTTTAATACAATTTTGGTATGACTCACATTAATGTTTATTATCATGTATATATGTATAACAGAAAAATATATTTCTAGTTATAAAAATCGTACAAACAATAACTTTTTTAACAATAAAGAGAGTAAGAGAGAGAGAGAGAGAGGGTAATTGGTACATATAATGTAAATAATCGACGAATAAATCAAATATCGGAATCGTTGCGTCGAAATGATACAAAGTATGAGACAATCCCTGCTAAATATGAGTAGTATATTGAAACATGTGTAAAACGTTATAAAAATAATTCTATTTAGTTATATATTTTTATAGCAATAATAATACATCCTCCATCCTGATAAATATATTATACATAAAAGTGCCTTAAATAATAGCAACTCACTGCTCCGGAACTAGTAAGGATAGAATTAAATAAATTGTGTCATTTTTAAAACAAAAATATTCGAAAGCTAAAAGAACCACACGAGCTAGGAATAAAGAATAAATGAATATCAATTCAAATGGAATCGCTTAGTAAACATAAATTCGCGACAATAAAAATTTCTGTCATGTATATAGAGAAATCAAATAATGTATCTAATTACATATGGGGAATACGACAGTCTTCATCATCCACAGTTCCATTTTTAATGTCAATCCTTAAAATGTAAACAACTAGCAACGCCATTACAATAGTCACTATTATAGAAAATAATAGTGAGTATTTCATGAAACTGACGTCGCTTCGCAGTTTTGCGTTACTTTCTTTCAATTGCGCTACCTGCAATTCATAAATATTTCATTACGAATGAAATTCTCTTTTCTTAATTTTGAAAACATACAAGTTGATACTTACATTATGGAAAAGTGTGTCCATCGTTCTGTTTTCGGACATCCCAGACGACAGTATAGAATGGGGTTTTTGTTTATCGTTAATATCGGCATCTCCATCGCAGCATCCTAATTTATGCTCCTCTGGCTTTATTTCACTCTGCAAAAATATAAATTAACAATTGTCTGCTCTTACGTTTCTTAGAAAATCTTGAGGAACGCGACCACTACCTTCCAAATTGCAGCTATTTCTTGAGCAGATGTGTTTGCATCTTTCAACGGAATGCACACGACTAAGAATCTATCATTCTGTACAAGACTGCGTAAATTATATCCAGGTTGCAATACAACGGAGACAACCCGCTTCGTTAGAGGCAATATCACTCCTGAACTCGATCGAACCCTGAACTTTTCAGGGGACGTGATTTTCACCTACAAACAATACTAATAATGCAACACTATTCGCATACATCTAGTGACATTGCAAGAAATGCAGTATCATCTAATACCTTGTAAAACAAAGGCTTGTCCGATGTTGCATTCCTGAGCGTGATTGTTCCAGCTGTTTCATTTCCTGTTTTATAGAACGCGATCGTTTTTGGCTCAACAGATAACACTGCAAAATACCATGAATCAGTATAACACTTCCAGTAAATAGGGACTTTAAAAATTTGTTACTCACTCTCTTCTTCATTTCCTTGTTCGCCAAAATTACTTGACGATTGCTCCGTCAATGGAGAACCTTCTGCAAAATGTACCTAAACAGTTTGAAACATTTTTTAATAATCTCTCAAGATTGTTTATTCGATAGAATCCTATTTCTATACCTTTTTGTTGTCAAGTTTACCATTCATTGTAGCATCTATATTATTGTGTACTTCCGGTGTAAATTTGAAAGAATAATCGTTCGTACCGCCCCAAGAGACAAGTATGTCATTCTGGCTTACAAACTCGTGAATGTTACTCTTTTGAACAAACTTAATCTTTGGAATTGCTTTCGGTGGCAGCCACGATTTGATCACTTTGAATGCAGCCTCTAATATCCATGGCATTTCGAATATGATGATATAGTTTAGAAAATTCGGATAATAGTTTTTACAAAGGCCAGTTAAGTATTCGATGAAGCTCATATCCAAATTCGAGATACCAGTGTCTGCCATGTCGAAGAAAAGTGATATTTGATCACCGTTGGTAAATCTGAAACAATAAAGCAGACAAAACGACATTGTTGTTTCTCTAAGCGATTTCAAATATTTTACTAATCCTGTGTTACCTTTCTAATCTCTCGAACCAGTACACTACAACCTTATGTAACTCGTCATAATCTTTACCTTTCTTAGTGTACAATTTACATCTAATAACAAACATTGTTTTGTCATCTCTATCCTTGCCATGGATAAAACACAGTCCATCCTCTAAGTACTCTTTCTTCAGCACATCTTCCGTAATCTCTGCGATTAGATAACATTGATATAATAACAATTTCAACATCAAAGCTAAAGAACACTCACCGTTCGCACCAAACTTTTTTCTCCAGACGCAGGTTTCCCATAACATGTTGAGCGCTTCGTCCACGTTACAGTCATTGTGCTCCAGAAATCTTTTCAACCAAGATTTCTTCTCTACTCTGGCAATGTCGGCAGGATGGAATGCTGTAGAAATTCCATTTAATCAATGGATTACTTTAATTAAATGTTTCCATTAACATATTGCATAATATAATATTTACAATAAAGTTTTAAAAAAGTATAGAAGAAAAACGTACAGTTACGATACTGACATTGGTGTTTTTTTTTTTTTTTAATCGGAAATACAAGGTAGGAGAAAAACAATCGACCTTGGCTTATGACATCAAGGATTGAATTTTGCTTTTTTGTTCGATCAATTTAACGAAATAATAAAAATTAGTATACGTACCGGGATCAGGCGGGCCCTGTTCCTTCAATTTTTTAAAAAACCTTTCACTCAGTTCCGTAATTAATTCCGCCCTTACTTCCATCATCGGGTAACCTGCTGGATAAGATGCTTTGACCGGTAGTGAACTATACAACACGATTGCCAGACGATAATTGTTTATCCAGACACCAGATCTGCGCGTAGAGGGACGCGCATGCTAGTCGGACTTTAGATTGTACATACAATTTAATTTATGCATTCGCTTCTTTCAGTTTGAAGTGCCTTTAGAGTTGCATACTTCTTACTTCCGCCATTAATACAGTAAAATTTTCCAACTTCTCTAATCTCTCGTTGAAAATGAGTTGATCGAGGAAAGTCAGAATTTCTTTTGCTTCCTTTTTATCAAAATTGGATATGGAGATTCTAAGCTGCTTCGGTTAATTTCGATTATTCAGCAGTTAAACTTTAAGATTTAATCGTTGACTACGGCAAGTAATTTAGTTGCTTGTTAAATATATATAATGAAAGTAATGTGTACAGTTATTTATTACAATCTTCGAATCAACTTGCGAAAGTGCCACGTAATCTATAGAGATTATATATGATGTATATACCTGGCAAATATATGAGCAAGTTCAATATATAATATAATATGTTATCTTTAGCAATTTGCAATGTTTAACCGATTATAACATAGTTGCAAACCGTACAAAGTTCAATGTTATATATATATATATATATATATATATATATATATATATATATATTTGCGATATATGTATGCATTTTGAATTTTGTATGAATTAATATGATAGTATTTATTTGCGAGTTCTATTAATGGTGTATATTTGATTTTGCATAATGTATGCATACACGTGTGATCTGTCCTTCATTCGTATATGCATATAAGTATATACGTGTGAATAAATTCTGGAGAAAAAAGGAATATTAATTGACGCACGTCAATCAAGGTATACGATGACGGTTCGAGTATATGCAATCTGGAGTACTATTGGATTCACCTGATATAAACTAATACTTCCGTTCGACGAGTTAGCGGCCGATTTGTTTTATTTACAGGCGGTTTATTTAAACGCGATTTCCACGTACTGTTCATTTTGAGAAAGTACAATGCGAATACCTATTAATGACAATAGATTTAGTTTACGATAAGAAATATTTTAGTATGACACTTGAATGTATCAAGTTAGTTGTATGAAATAAGAGCGCTTCATAATTGTACTGTTATTTCTTGTCTTTATAATAATAATATCTACGATTGCCTTCCAAAAGAAATTTAGAAGTGGAACTACCGTTATAGTGTAAGATACATATATTAAAAACTTTGTTATATAATTCGGTATTAAAGTTCGTATATATATACAACAATCTTATTCCTAAAAAAATCATGAACTTGAAAATAAAATACCTCGTTATAGTTGAGTATTCATCAAGTATTCACATTTTGTAAACGTAGCTCCTAGAAACATTTGTTTATATTATAAATTACGAATATCTAATAGTGACAGTACAATATATGTAATTAAAAAAGTGATGATGTGATCAAAATACCATTCTGATTATGATTTTGATAACATTGTTGATTTGAATGCGGATATGTTGGAAAAACAACTTACGAGTAATGGGAATAGAAATTTGATATTGTTGTATCAATAATATGTATAGAAGAATAGGAAGGGTGTATGCATAAACAAACTAATGTTTTCCAATATACGTGCACACGAAGGCACACTGTATACGATATATAATATACTTATGCGGGCATTAAAATATACAACTAGTTTCATATCGTATGACAATATGTATATGTATATACAATATTTGACATGTCAAATAATTCACAAATAGTTTTTACTTTTCTCTTGTTCTCGCTTCTTCGCTTTCTCTCGGTCTCTCTCTCTTTCTCGCTCGCTCGCTCTCCCTCTCTTGTACACATATATCTTTTCTTGTCAACAAATAACAAAGGCTTGAAATATGAAAATTTTAATTTACACAAAAGAAAATTCTCAAATACACGCGGCTAACCGTTTATGCATTTTTTTTCTCAACAAGATTTCTACAGTCGGCCCGTGTTAACATAGAATCGTACAAAACATTGGGTACTCCCATTCGTATCGACATTACTTCCATCGATGATAGTAACGTTCGTACCACCTTGATAGAAGAGTACATCTTATTATAGTTCATTACTATTTTCGGTATCATTACAATCGATCTTGATACTTATGCGTGTGTGTGGGTGTGTGTCTTTCTCTCTGTGTGTGTATATATAACCCAGTCTGTTACTACTGTTATCATGAAAAATCATATATATGCATATATATATATTCACACACATATTGTAATATACATAGATACATACATATATACATACTGCACTCATATCTATGTATGTATACATCTATATCTGTATGTATATATTCTATAAATACATGTGGGGCCATCCCATTTTTAATCTATCATAGTCCACTTTTATATTAATAAAGGCATGCTAAAAATTGAGCAGGCATACTAAGGCGTACATTCCTTAGAATGATTTATATCGAGAACCTTCGTGTTTACATACAAATTCTATTAGAAAAGTAATAGGTATATATATATATATTTATATATTTCAATAATTTGTATATACAATTATATCAAACTGTGAAATAAAATGATCGATATTACATTACTGTATGTAATACGTGATGCATCGTTTGTATGTATCTTAATATACCGTGGCGACAATGGTTTGCCTCGAAATATTAACAAAGAAGTTTTACTCGAAACGTGTCGCCTCTTTGATTCGCCACAAATTATCTCGACAATGCAGTACGCGTTGCATGTAAAAGCATTCTTCCGTTATAAATGCCTTTATTATATATATTAATTGCAGACTAAGAGAATCGATTAAAATAGGGCAGCCGTGTTGTGAGTATATGTATTATTCATCTCAGATTTATAAAACTCTCACATGACGATTAAGTTAGTCATAGAAAGAGGCTTTGAATTGCAAGAAATTAATCTAGTGGCCGAAGGCATCGTTTTGTATAACACAGAATAAGTTTGTATAAAATATTCAGAACACTGTAACATTTAGATGCCATTCAATAATGTACCACCGATTAAGAATTCGATTGTTTAAATCGTCCGCCTTATGTATAATTCATTTTTACGTGTTTTTTTTTTGCATTATTTCATTTCTGTAACATTACTTTTTTTCCATTTTTCGTTTTCTCTCGTTTTTAATCATTTTTTAGGTCTGTTCCACCAGACATCGTAGTATATTTTCCTATAGATCTCAATAATCTGAAATTTTGATCGATAATTGGCTACTTATTCAATTTATCACCTGCATTATTTATAGGTATCCAAAATATTTACAACTTTGCTCGCAGGTGTTCCCGTGTTTATTCTCGCTGTTCTTAAAACTTGATCTCTCTTTACGATATACGCGAGAGAAATTTTTCTAGTCGATTCTACTAGTCTCATCCATGATGATCATCCACTCTATGGTGTTACTGTTTCTCTGAACTAGTAAGATTTTTTCCATTGTCTTCGTTAACTCTGCCATGACCCCATGAAC
Organism: Lasioglossum vierecki; assembly: GCA_028455595.1. Taxonomy (NCBI): domain Eukaryota; kingdom Metazoa; phylum Arthropoda; class Insecta; order Hymenoptera; family Halictidae; genus Lasioglossum; species Lasioglossum vierecki. The sequence continues at coordinate 6,576,177 of CM052341.1, read as the reverse complement.
ATTCAGTTACTTTCGGGGTTAACTTCTTTTTCACCTTCACCGTCCCCTTCTTCGCGTGTCATCCCTTCTATCGGAGCTGGTGCATCTTCTACGCTGGTTAGATTACTGGATGGCAGTTGCCCTGGCGGTACTGTGGATGGCACAGATGGTGGACCATTTTGAGCGGCACCCTGAGGGAATCCCGTTTCTGCAGAGACTAAATGCGATGGCATGTGGGGTGAAGCTGTCTGAGACTTTCTACTCTTCTCGCCCTTTCTCCATAATGTTATTTCCTGAAACAACACGAAAGTCCATATATAAATTTCAAACGGAACTGACTCCATGTTAAGGGGAAAATTTTTTCTGTTTACATGAAACTTTGTAAGACTCAAAAAAAAAAAATGAACTTTTAGTCCATAAAATAACTACTTTAATACCAGATAAATATTTTCCAGTGTAGAGGCACCTATGTTTAAGCTTGAAACACTAAATTTAAAGGTTTTAGATTGTAAGTACTAGAACATCATCTACTTCCAGACTTACTTGCTGCTTGAAATATCGGCGATCTTCCTCATCCATGAGGACTAAATTAAGGTAGTACCTAACGCTAAATTTCTTATTAATTTCGCGCATTGTTGGCGCCAAATCATAGCCAGCTAGAAACACTCTTATGGGAATAGATTCGCCGCGAACAGGTGCGCCGTCCATTATTTCGTACTTGGCTATTGTCTCATTCTCCGTGAACGTGTGCGGACCTTCAAATATGTATTCTAATTATTACATTGGTACAATGAGTCACAATTAATGAATACACAAAAAACAAAATGTTTTCCCCATTGCGTGCAAAGATTGATAAAGTATTGAAATTATAACAACGACTATCGTAATTATTAGAGGTATGGGAACTCGATCGACATTTTCGGATTCTCGCATACCTCTAGCAATTATCATAATTTAAATGAAAGAGAGAAAGTATACAATACCAGAACCAGTGGTCTCCCGTTTTATTATGGCAATTTCCATGTGTTTGATTTTTATTCTAACCAAAAGAAAATAGATTTTTCCGACGATGACATCTTTTAAGTGATACCTGAAAAAGAATTTACAGATTAAAAAATTATAAGGGAACACGCCTTCGATAGAAGTAGAATGGCACAGACAATCGATCAACTTACTTGCTTTTATTATACTCGAACTCGATATGCAAACAGTCTTCAATTCCAACTTCCATTTTAATAGGATTATTCATATCTGGATAGGAACTAAGAGTGTGCACAACTAATTCAAGTTCTTTCACAATATCGCTAAGTCTTCGGACAATTGTCACTTTCAGGAAATATCTTAGCCGCACATTAGAACCTGTGTAGCTTTCGAATGGTTTCTCTACATTGGCAAACTCAAAAGTGTACACAGTGTTATGCGTTAATTCCCCGGGCCTGGCGAGCTCCTTAACCAAGCTTGTGAACTCATGATGATTTCCTCTGTCGTAATATAATTCTATTTGTCCGATAAATTCTACTTTTACACCCTGATGCTCTAACTTGCCAGCCTTCCTAAGACTAATATTAATCTGCAATTAATAATTCTATTGTTAATGTTTTTTAACATGTCTCTAACATATTCATTACTAATATTGTTAATTCGCTGAATAGTTGTGTTACAGTTTAATCGTGTATTACATAAAGTATGTCTATGTACATATGTATACAATGAAATTATGAATTAATATATGGGACAAAGGCTTTTTTAAAAGTAACAGAAGATAACTACTTCAGATTACAATGTGGTTCGTGTCTTGATACTGTGTATACTACTCCGATACATTGGAAGTGTTCGTTCAACCGATGTGTACTACAAATGGTATTCTCCGTTAATGCGTGTGCCTCTGCGGAGGTAACGAATTCGTTTGCGGAAAGATGTTTTTACCTTTCCGGATACAGTTTCCCCATCATAATATAACAAGTGGCGCTCTTTTTTCCCATCTTCGGATTTGATGTCTGCAGACTTCCTGGTCTCTGCACCATCCAAAGTAATCTCTATGTCAGCCGACTGACCGAACCCAAAGAAACTCTAGAAAAGCAGAAACGAAAATTAAACATCAGAAAAAGAAAATGAAATGGAGACGATCGTGGTGGAATTTGAGAACGAACAAGTTCTGCGTGTCCGTAAGAGAGATAGGCTATCCATTAATCAAAAGCATTAGCATACCATTTTTCGTAAAAAAGAACGACCTTGTAGAAACGATCACACGTGTCACAGTAATCGTGTTCGCTAGAATTAGAGGAACGTGCGAAATCAATGAAAAATTCTTGAAGGCAACATTTTTTTCGTCTAGAAAACGAGAAAAGTTGGGTTATTTTTTGCTTGCTTCCTCCCAAAAGTCACAAGTAGCCAATATGGCTGCGCAGCACGGCCCCCACCCTACGCCGTGTACTGTCAAACTTGCAGTCGCATGCAAGAACGCGACGGACTGACGATTGATACCGGTGTTATCTAGTATTATTTACAATCCATTCTTATTCACTTTGAACTTTCCATCGGTTTAATTGGATAACGCTGCGCGCTGGCTAGTTGCGACCGTGTGCCTTCATTGAAAACATCTGCCCCGATCGAGTGCTAGGTGCGTTCGTAATCGCGTTCAATGGCAGGCATCGGTAACGTTTAGAGACCGGACTATCATAATCAACACGTGACAATGCCACGAACTATGTCGGAAGCCAAATTCCTATCGAAATTCTCAAGCCTCCTGTCTTCAAAGTAAATGTCCTTCACACCCTACGTACATGCGACGTTGCCATTTTCTCAAGTTTAAACATGAACCAGGGTAGTTTCACTCTGATAGGAGAACTGTTAGCACGAATTTAGTACAGATACACAAAATAAAGATGTCACTACTGTGCAAGAGTAATTCTCAAAGTATCGTACGCCGCCCA